>OY744477.1:79989263-80023530 GCA_963556175.1 Tipula confusa
TTCAAAATAGTTGCCAATCAGTTATCTAATGAAATACAGTAAAACAATTTTTTAAATACATTTAAGTTTTAATATATTAAATCATACCGTGATAGATTAATCTGATAGTACCATTGCCTAACATGTGCTTCGCCCCTGCATCCTTACATCCACGATTCTTGAATAGTGTACAATAGTCATGTATGTGAAGTTAGCCCAGAAAATCATCCCAGAAAAAAATAAAAATTTCATCAGGCAACCCTAAAGTTATATATTGTCATCCAGCCCAGTATTTAATTAAATATAATTAAATTGACAACATAATAATTTCAGACCAAAAACATAAAAATTGATCAAATATAATTTATGAGTACAATAAGCATAACATGATAAATATATTCAGAAATGAGACAATTAAAATTCAGCGATACTTTAATATACACATTTGTAAATACATATATATATATATTGGGCCAAATAATAATGAGCCTATAAAGCCAATCACAACGGAAGGATTGACTTGAATTTTTTTTGTTGAGTTGTGGTCTTTATTTCGAGGCGATATCAGTTGGTTTGGTTTCCGGAACTCTTAATTTCTGGGAACCACAAATTAAAGACTTCATAGATTGGGCCAAATACTAATACTAATGAGCCTATAACGCCAATCACAACGAAGGATTGACTTGAATTTTTTTTGTGAGGCCATATCAGTTAGTTTAGTTTCGGAACTCTAAATCATTCTTTTATTTGTCAACTCTGGATTTTATTTCATTGAGTAGGGCCACTGATTACTAATTTTCGTGGTAATTTTCAGAATTTATCTATGACACAGTAAAAATATAACAACGGTTAAATATTGTGTACTTTCAAATTATTCATATGAATCGTCTAAAGTACTAAAGTGGTTGAAAAAATCCAGCCTTCTCATCAATTGAGAGGCTTGGAAAGAAAAGAAATGAAGGATATAATTATTAACAAAGCGGCTTCGGAGGTGTTCGAAAACCTGGTAAATAAAGAAGATCCTAAATATCTTGAAAGCTCAACAACCACCATTGTGAAATCATTGAAAGTTTTGCGGAAAGCTCGTTCAGAAAAACTTCAATAAGAAGATAATGATTCTGACGATATTATCGATATTTTAAAAGAATCCCTCTCTAACAATTTAATTCAAAAATTTTTTGTTAAACCATTTTATGTAATTACATATAATCAAACCCAAATAAAATTGTTGGAATTATTACTGAATAGTTCCAAAAATTATAACGACGGCGGTGACGTGTCGTTATTTTAATTTGTAGATGGTGTGCAAAGCAAAGATGTAGATGGTGTGCAAAGAAAAGCTCAGTTCGATCAGATGAGGAATTTAGTTAAAAATTAATTGTCATCTCATCAGGCCATGGCGACCGAGTGCTTTGTGTAAATGCTATCTTACGCTCTATATATATTTATTTACAGTGTACATGTAGCGTTAGCGGATTATATGAATGGGTTTCTGACCTTGGGGTCTAGTTGCATCCAGATACGCTACTAAAGTTTCATTTTGTAGCGACTTCGCTACACAAACACAAAACCAATTATTCAGATATTTCGTGCACATTCATATAATTCCGGTACATTCATAGAGTTCCGGAAACCAAACTAACTGATATCGCCTCGCAATAAAAATCACAACTCAACAAAAAAAATTCAAGTCAATCCTTCCGTTGTGATTGGCGTTATAGGCTCATTAGTACTTGGCCCAATCTATGAAGTGTTTAATTTATGGTTCCCAGAAATTAAGAGTTCCGGAAACCAAACCAACTGATATCGCCTCGCAATGAAAACCACAACTCAACAAAAAAAATTCAAGTCAATCCTTCCGTTGTGATTGGCGTTATAGGCTCATTAGTATTAGTATTTGGCTCAATCTATGAAGTGTTTATTTTGTGGTTCCCAGAAATTAAGAGTTCCGGAAACCAAAATAACTGATATCGCCTCGCAATGAAAACCACAACTCAACAAAAAAAATACAAGTCAATCCTTCCGTTGTGATTGGCGTTATAGGCTCATTAGTACTTGGCCCAATCTATGAATTGTTTAATTTGTGGTTCCCAGAAATTAAGAGTTCCGGAAACCAAACCAACTGATATCGCCTCGAAATAAAGACCACAACTCAACAAAAAAAATTCAAGTCAATCCTTCCGTTGTGATTGGCTTTATAGGCTCATTATTATTTGGCCCAATATATATATATATGTATTTACAAATGTGTATATTAAAGTATCGCTGAATTTTAATTGTCTCATTTCTGAATATATTTATCATGTTATGCTTATTGTACTCATAAATTATATTTGATCAATTTTTATGTTTTTGGTCTGAAATTATTATGTTGTCAATTTAATTATATTTAATTAAATACTGGGCTGGGATGACAATATATAACTTTAGGGTTGCCTGATGAAATTTTTTATTTTTTCTGGGATGATTTTCTGGGCTAACTTCACATACGTACAATAGTCTGCTGAAATATATAAAATCAGAATAAAAAGTAATTAAAATCGATGTACCAGCAAAAATAAAATGTGTAATAACTCTACCAATATATACCCAGTCGGTTTCTTATATTGTGGCTGGCACTCAAAATTATCATTCGATTGTTTATCCGCAATATTATTGCAATCATTGTACGTAATATCTTTTCCAATGGAACATAAATTCCTTCAAACTTTTTTTTTTGTTTTATTTTTGGCTTGAGTATCGCCACTCACGTCACCAATATTTTCATGTCACATATCATCTTATTAAGCTTAATTTGTCTTCCCGTAGCGATTGACAGTATTCGTCGCCACTTTCCAATTGATTTTCTAAATTGTATTGTGTGATTTATTTGATTTCATTTTTACTTTTTTTCTATTACAATTTTCAAATATCTAACATTTTTTTCGTTGGAAGTAGCAGTACTATTTCTTCAAATATTTTTCCGCACACTTTGGTACTTATTACCCAACCATTTGGGATATAGCAAGTTTCTGTAAGATATCGTACAATTATAGATTTAATATAGGGGTGATTCCCTTTCACGAGTGTTGTTTAACATATTCACGATGTTTAAATTATTTGGCTATTCAGTAGTTGCTGACATTGTTCAGCTATATATGTAAATTCATCAAAAACAGGAGACGCGATGGATAAAGCAATACAGGAAACATTCTCAACGTAATGTATCACCAAATTAAATTATATAATTCTAGATGTAATTTTGCTAATGATTCTGTCACCTAGAAAATATCATAAAGTAAGTGTCAAAATTTATAATTACATACATTAAATACTTTCTATCCTATAGCTATTATGTTTCCTTAAATTCTAGGAGTTTAATAAGTAACATAATTTTACTTGATCCTCACGTACATTTGGAATATCGATGATATTTATGTTACGTATTTGCAATTCCTTTATTGGTGGTTAAAACGGACGTGATTGAGCTCTACACACAGTTATTTGTATCTTGTTCGGTTTTATTATTCATCATATTCATTTTTAACAATATTAATGAAGAAGTATAAAATGCTTAAACTTTATGTTGCTGATCATGCATATTCCTTATACAAAATGTTATGTCTGAATTCTGATCGAACTGTTTTCAATGCTAGCACTGTTAAGTATTAAATCTTAAATTCTTTTAAGGATTGTAATTCTAACGGTGTTGTATTTTCACAACAATTATCTAGAGGTGTATTGCTCTCGGAAAAGTTAAAAGTTTCTAGATGCTTAATATACATGTGTTTCCAAGTATTTTGAGTATCGAGAAATTAACTATATGATGATGGTACATTGTGGAACTTGTTTCAACGAGTTTTAAAACTCAAACATCCTTACATACATTAGGAATTTATAAACCTTTTTTATAAACACTTATATTCCTAATCGTAATTTTCCTACTACTAAAATATGAATTATAAAAATATGTTATTCGTTATTGCACAATGTCTTTAATAGAAATTGCACAATGTCTTTAATAAGTTTATATGTACTTACAGTTTTATTATTATAAATTTTCATTACTTATTAAAAAACACTCACTCAGTTTTCAATACTTACACTTTTTGATAAAATTAATATAAGAATTTGATCATGACAACTATTTTAATAGACACACGTCTCTTCATTCCAAAGACAACAATTTTAATAAAAAAGACGCTTCGCAAAATAAAACAGTATATTTTATTTTGTGGCAATTTTTTAGTGAATATTACAATTTCACATTGCGTTTAGTGAATTTAAAAGTAAATTGTTTTTATCATTAATGCTGCACGTGCTATTCATAAACAATTTTGTGATTAACATTAAACGTTTTGTGATTTTCACAACAGCATATAAATTGATTTTGCGTGTCTGTGAATATCACAAAATCATTACTGATAATTACAGGTCCTTTTAGAAATTTTGTTTGCTTTCGTGATATTAATTTTGATTAGCAAAAACCATCTACAGTTACCGAACTATAAAAAATAAAATTTCCGATTCTGTCGCCTTTGTATACCTGATTTATTCCTTCGTCATAGTCTACTCAATCAAGAATTCCTTATAATTATGTAGTATATTTTATTTACAAGCCTTTTGGTCTTACTATTATAAGTAAATTATTATTTCTTTTATTTTTATAGGTCAACTCTTCTATTCACTCCATATTAGCACCTTTCTCCATTGTATAAATAATTTTCATGTTAGTGTTCAAGTCTATATAATTTTGTTGTGTTGTATTCATGTGTATAGCGATGTTTGATTCTGCATACATTTTACCAATATCACCAAAATGTTCTTTAAATCTTTAACCAAAGGACCTATCGGATTGTCCTACGTAGGGTGCAGTACAGTCAAAACAAATCATTTGAAATACTTCAGTATCTAAAATTTGTACTTTCTTTAAGGCAATTGTATAGCCATAATTCCGAAATATTTTTCCAAAAAATATAAAAATAATAAAATGTTTGCTGAATTTAACCATAAATTTTAGTAGTAAAATATTAGTTGTTAATTAAATTTTATGATAAACATTCAAATTTCTGTGAATTTAACAAATTCTGATGTTAAAAAAATAGTCATTTATAATTGACATTAGTCTTTGTTAAATTCACAAAAATTTGAAGGTTTATCATAAAATTTAATTAACAACTAATATTTCACTACTAAAATTAATTCATTAAAAAATGTATGGTTAAATTCAAGAAAATTTTTGTTGATTTACATAAAACTCTATAAAATTGCAATACTGAATTTCATTGTAAGTGGTTTACTGATAATAACAATCAAAGAAAAATCAGTAAAATGAGTTTTGTCATTATAATGAAAAAAATGGTTAATTTCACAAAAAAAATATTGTTTACCACAAAAATCGATTAACAAAAGTCCATCTGTGATTTTCAATTGATAATTTTTTTCCGTGATACTTATGATCAAAAGTATTCAATACTTATTGAATAATGTACTTTTGTCCCAAAATTTAGCATACTTACATATCGATCAACCCACTCATTTTAACGATTTTCATGGCAGTGCGTCATTAATTGATATGTTTATTGTTTCAGATGTATCAATGATCCAAAAGTTCGTGCAACTTGATTTATCAATATTTGATCATGTTTTTATTTACTTGTCCTATCAATTATCTATTCCTCTTGTTTTAAATTCTTCATTCAGTTATCGATCCTAGAAAGATTTGAGCTATGACGCCTTGTGCACAGATTGTTTAAATTTAAATTGGGGATTATTATATAAATGTGCTTTAGTGGACGACAAGGTTTCAGTTTTTAGTGATTATCTTTGTTTTTTGTTTGATACTCACGTTCCGTTAAAGAAATTTGTTAAAAGTAAACGTACAACTCCAATCTGGTTTAATAAGTGTATACAACTTGCAATTGCAAATCGAGAAACTATGTACAGAGCATGGCGTGGGAATAAGTTTGTGGTTAGTCGTAATAATTTTCTGCAATCCCGACGTACTGTTAAAAAATTAACTCGTATCGCCAAAAGTAGCTATATATATATATATATATATATATATATATATATATATATATATATATATATATATATATATATATATATATATATATATATATATATATATATATATATATATATATATATATATATACAGGGTGGCTGAGACCAAATGTTACTGACTTCACTCTGCTGTCATTTGTGTAGTTGTCATTTTTGCGCGTCAATTTTTTGACAGATTGAAGTTTTGTTAGTTGTTTACATGTGGTCAACAAATAATTGTTCTAAATTAATATCTTAATAAAAAAGTCGTAATGCAATTCAAACGTAATAGTGTAATTGCACTGTATTTGGGTGAAAATTCACAAACAGCAATAGTTCGTCACCTCCAGCATTTGAATGTGAATTAAATGTTTGTGTATCGAACCATAACTCGATACAACGAAACTGGTATCATCGCTAAACGCAACAGAGGCGGTCCTAAAAAGACAGCAACATTAAAAGAAATGATACGAAAGGTGAATAAACGAATCCAACGAAATCCTCGTCAAAGTGCCAATCAATTAGCCGCACGTCTACATGTTTCACGATACAGCATTCAAATCATATTGAAAAATGAACTACACTTGAAGCCCTACAAGATACAAAAAGTCCCAGATCTTACGGAGGCACAAAAAAAAGTTAGGCTTGAAAGAACACGAGCATTGAAGGCCTTGCCCGAACGTGATGAGATACCAAAAATTGTCTTTTCTGATGAGAAAATTTTCACCATTCAACAGTTTGTGAATAAACAAAATGATCGTGTTTGGTTAGAGCACAAGTCCAACGATAATTTGGACACAAGAGTTGCCATGCGCAAGCAATCACCAGCTTATGTTATGGTTTGGGCTGCAGTTACTGCAGATGGACGCACTCCTCTGGTTTTCATCGAACATGGAGTCAAGGTAAACCAAGAGGTGTACCGCCAAAAGATCCTAAACGATGCTTTGCTACCTTGGGCACGTAAACACTTTGGCACGAACCGTTGGACATTCCAACAGGACTCGGCACCGTCACACAAAGCTCGAGCGACACAGCAATTTTAACATCATTGTGTTTCGCGGCTGATTTCGTCGAAAGAATGGCCACCATTTTCACCAGACTTGAATCCCATGGATTTCTCTATATGGTCCATTTTGGAGAGTAAGGTGTCCACTAAAAAATACGAAAGTGTTGATGCATTGAAGTCAGCTCTTGTTCGAGAAAGGAATAAAATTCCGCAAGCCGACGTTCGGTCAGCATGCAATTCTTTCTATGGAAGACTGAATCAAATAATCAGAGCCAAAGGAGGTCATATCGAGCAGTAACATGTTTTTCATAAAATGTAATATGTTTTCAACATATTCCACGAAATTTCAATAAAAAATAATCAAAATTAAAAAAATTACAGCGTTTTCATTTGGTAACATTTGGTCTCAGCCACCCTGTACATATAGACAACTTGAGCCTAAGCTAGTATCACGGAAATTCTGGAAAATTTTCTTAATCTTGGTCTCTCGAAAGATGTGCCACCCAGTCCTCAATTCTTGGCTAGTGAGTTAAACAGTTTTTTCGTAAATTCCGATTCCAAACGTATTCTCAACCACACGTCAGGTCCGAGATAATCGATAGTTAAATATGTTTTGGTCCACCGGTAATCTTGCAGTATTGCGACCAGGATATGACATCATGAGGTTTGTAAACAGAGGGAAAGCTTCATCTCCAACAAAAACGTATGGATACTGTTGTTGATTCCTAAGGTAATCTGGATCAGGTAGGTTTAAATCAGCACCACCACTGAAAACAGCTTTCCCGAAGCTGCTTTGCTTAAATATAGTACTGTCACCCACATGACCTGGTGCTCAAATCTCTACCACTATAAATTTCTAATTAACGTCTGTTATGGCAAAAAGGATGATACTGTGGCTGTGCTTATAATTGTAGTTGAATGAACCAGAATTTGCAAATGACTAAAAATTTAAAAACGTATTTTTATACGAAAAAATAATTTTTTTAAAATTATTAATAACATACTTGTTTGATTACATGCTTCCCGTCCATTGCCTCAGACAATGTGGAAAGTTCTATTGTTCGTCAAAACCCTATGCAACATTCCACATTGCAGCAGTGGGTTCAGGGAAAACTTTTCTTTTTTGGACTTCCCATAACTTCACATAAAACATGTTTCTCGTTTGATGAAAGAGGTAGTAGTTTGCCCTATACGATAAGCATATCTACCTAGATAGATCATACTAGCCAGATATCTAAAAGAAAATATATGTTTTGTTTAAATTTAAAGATAACAAAGTGATTAAAATATTTACCGTAGGGTTAGTGATAATCGTTGGCCCGCAGTGATGGATCTTTCTCTCACATTAAGTCGTTGAATTGATGGTCCCACGATTGACAATAACTCATCGAATGCCGCAGGAGTCATTCTAATGTCGTTTTGTCTTGACAGAGATATTTTGCAGTGAAACGATTAACTTAATCGACAAAGTTAAAACTAATTTAAAATAACTAATGAAAATAAACCACAAAAACGAACCCCAAAAAGAAACTTATTTCATTAAAAAAGAAAACCAAAGACAAAAAACTAAGAAACGTAATGAACACCCCGAAAAAAAAAAGTTAAAAATAATTGAAAATAACTAACTAAAATGAACCACAAAACAAAAACTAATTTTATGAAAGAAAAACAACAACAAATAAACTTAAAAACGTAAAGATTTTAAATGAAATAAAATATTAACATTAAATAATTAAGAAATCACAAAATTGGTTTAATTTCAAGCCAAGCACAAATTAAAATGGTGAAAATATAAAAAAAAAAAAATTTACATGTCAAATAGACTTATTTTTGAGCAAAAGTCAATAAATTACTAACTTGCGGCTGTTTTTTACCCGCGTAAAAAGTCGCATACGTACTTTCGCCTTTATGGTCAAATTTAAATTATATAAAAACCATGACTTTTAATTTTTTTTTGTTTTTTGTTTCAAAAAAAATAAATTTTATAATTCTTCCTGTCCTCTCTCGAGACTCACAAAATGCTGATCATCGACTCTCTCATTTTTTGCTTTGTCTTGTTTTTTTTGTCTCATCACCTGATCAAGTTCGAGCAGTAAAGTTTTTTTGTTTTTTTTGTTTTTTTTTTGTTTGTTTTGTTTTTGCAATTTAAAGCCAGGTTTACACCGCGTTCAATATTTAGTAATCGGACCTAGTATGCGGTTATTACACCACAGGTTAAAAAAAACGACTACAAGATTGTAGTAAGTTTTTTTGTATTTGTTTTTTGAAGCTGAAAATGTTTACTAACGCGTGGGTATGGTCAATTAGGTTTTAATATCCATTAGGTCGTACGTTCTTAAATATTTTTATCCACCGGGACGTAATATAGATTACCCTTCTTTTAGTAATATAGATTACTCTTGCTCCTCTTCTAGGACTCTATTTCTAGTTCTCAAATTATAGCAATACGAGTATTTATTGTACGCTTTTACCAACTTACTTCTTCATTGTGTTTTAAAGACAACCGATCATTAGTCTTTAACCATTCCTAACCAAAGTCACCTAGTGATTTGATAGTACATAACAAACGGTAAACCCGAACATGCGAAATCTTGTGATACCCAGATAATAAGAAGTGTGGTGAATATTGTGTTGACTGGTGAACAGAGTTTCGAAGCGCGCTTCCAATTTCCGGTATATATTATTTATCCCATTCTGAGTGCTTAGTTCTTACATAAACTCGTTATGCGGTGACGATGGATCTGTTAACCCGCTCGGATGCGTTACTTTTTATCTCTGGTAAGGTTTATCTCTCATGGTTTTAGGAACGCAAATTTAACCTTCTGGGATAGGGTCCCAACAAATCAATATAAATTTTCTACCAAGGCCTTTCCGATAGAGTTTGATTTCCGAGAGGCGGTCGTAAATGCTGATTGGTAGATTTGGATTGTTTACAAATTTCACAACTTGTCACATACTTGTGAACTTGACGTGTTATTCCAGGCCAATAGTAAATGCGTCGCAACCAGTCTAAGGTCTTACGTATATGCCTCCATGCGCACTAGTTGGTGCATCTTGCAACATCAACTTAGGTCGAACCTCTTCCGGAATCCACATTTTTCAACAAAGAGTATCATTTAGATTAATATTTGAATTTGGCTCAATCCGGATAAAAGTTTTATCGCTGATTACTTGGAAATTCGGATATTGTTTGGATTCTGTAATATTTTGCCACGCATATCTATGTAAAATTGATCTTGCAAACTTTCAAATAGATTGTGGTGGTGTAATTTAACGACCTTGTTGGTTTCTGACTAGCTCTGTACTAGCTTCTGTAGGACCAGCGTAGTCCGTCGCGAGCCATTCTAGCTCCGTCACAGTATAATTTTGCTGAGCAGCGTTTAGTTTTTGTGACATGTAAGATACTGGTTTTTCGTTACTTTCACCATCTTTTTGGGACAGCACATTACCTATACCTTGGGTGCTTGCATCACACCGAATAAAAAATTGCTGAAAAAAATCCGGACTGTGTAATACAGGTGCGTTTGATAGGAGATATAATTACACAGAAATCTCCGATACCAGCCAGCCATGCCCAATAAGCGGGCTATGGTTTTTTCGAATACCCTATCTCGAAGTTTATGCGGTATCACTCGATCCATCAACTTAAATGACATAGAGCAGAACTGATAGAGCGGACGTCCTGGAACGCTCTCCTATATATAACTCCAAGTGCTTTGATTCGATCTAGTTCCAGATAGATTAACTCTTCTTTTATCGGAGATATGGGGTAGTGAACCTGTTTTATCGTTTCACATTTGCCAATATCAATTTTATGTGCAACAAGATTTGTTCTTCCCATAATCTCCTTTTACCGAAGGATGGAAAATTTTTCACGAATTGTGATTTTCACGCAGAACGTGTTGGGTATATTAGGCGTTTTAAATTCATTTGGGGATTACATAATCTCACTAGTAATCTCTGGTGCAATATTACATTTTTCCAGAAATCCACTTCTAAATAAACTTTGGAATAAACTCCGTAATAGTCGATACACTAATAAGCTGATTATAAAATTTAAGTTTATGCCAAAAATCTATCACTCGCGTTTGCCGATTTTTTATTCGACCGTTCTGTGATCGGTTTCGCCGAACGTGATTCCCCAGTGTATGTCACGTTCGGTGTCATCTTTTGACATCGAAGGCAGTAACTGTAACTTCGCAGAATTTATGCGTTTTACCCATTGGACGGCTTGAAAACTTGTGACCAAAGTCCTTACAATTCCAGCATACAATGAATTGTTGCCGATGGCATTTACCTCCGCTGGGCTAGTTTTTTATGATGGCCATCATCTACAATTTCCTGTTCACCTTTTAAATTGATATGCGTCTTGCTCGTAGAAATACTGGCGCCCATCTGGGGCCGTTTCAATAATTCGCCGTGGATCAAGTCTTGGAGAGTTCCATAATTTCTCGAAGTTATCACATATTTTGCGGTGGGATTATATGGTATTGATCTGCATTTGTTGCGTAGCACTTTTCAATGCTGGATTCATATTTTCTACTAAAATGTCCAAAATATCTGCGTCTGTCAGTGGTTCCATTAGACGAAAATTAGCACTTTATATTTCAGTTAGGTAGTTATTAAATGATTCCTTTCGATACTGGGTTCGGCTTCGTAAGTATTTTCAAGTTTCGCGATCTCCTTCTTTGCTACTAAAACGATCTAGTAACGATTCTCTCATATCTCTCCAAGTGGCATGCGTATATTCCACTGAATGAAATCAAAGTACCATTTTCCGCTTTCTCGGTCACACAATTTCGCATTAATGTTACCAGCTCATGTTTTTGGCACCACGTCCTGAAATGCACGATATTCAAACCGTAAAATGAAGTCTTTATGATATTTCACAAATATCTTAAACCCAGTTAACCTTTTGGTTGGAGAATCATTGGCGAAATGAGGTACCGCCAAATAAACTGTCGATAAAGCAAAATATAAATTATAAAGCATCGTATCGAGAAATTTTGGTAGCGATGCCATCGAGATTATCTCACGTCGTTACATTATCGTTCAAAGTGTTTTAATTTTTACCAACAACATCACCTCCAGCACAGCAAATCTCACCTCCCACAAATATAATACATTATAATTTAATTACAAAATGTTTTAAAAATAAGCTTCGTTTCGTTGACAGAAGAAACCGCTATCGATTAATTATAATATCCATAAAGCTTAATAGGAAATTACATAGAATGTTGTCAACCACAATAATCTTTCAAAAATTGAAATTTGTGGGAGAAATCTAGATTAAAAGTTAAATATTTCCATGAAAACGTTAGCTTGGTTTTTCGTAAATTTTATTAACATTTTTTTCTAGAAATACGCCTTTGCATATATACAACTGTCTTATATAAATATCGTTCTTTTCATCTAAGCCTAGTATCTAATGTCATCCCCAAGTACATAGCTTAGTTTGCAAAATTTACAATGTGAACGAATCTTATATTGTGTCATCGGTAGCTGGCAGTTTACTTTCCTGACTATTTTCTCGAATATCATCAGCCATCTTTTATACTCATCCGTTAGGGGGCATTTCTATCAACACCTTGCACAACTTTAGATTGTCGGCATTTTAAGGTATTTTGACTTTAGCAGTGGATGTGTGCAAACAATGCACGGTTACCAGTGACAGTACGCCTTTTTATCCCCTTTCACACAATTCGAGGTTTTGAAAACCTGTCACACATTCAAATGTGTGATCACTACTAACATTTTATGCGTCTGGGTCTCTAAAACTTGTATATATTTTATTTTATACGCAATAATTTTTAGACCAACCGAAAGTCAGAATCAAATCGATAATAGGTCCAATGAATCCTCCAAAAAAGATAAGGAACGATACTTTTACAGCTCAGTAAAAAATGAACAAACAAAATGAGGCTTACCTCCGAAGAGTAACAAATCCCTGTTGTTATCAATGGAGAAAATAATCCTGATGTAGGGTCTATTGAGTAGGAGAGGGATTAGTAGCGGAGGTGGAAATAATATCAGTGATAAAAAATATCACCTGAAATGTCAAGGACGAGCTCCTGGTTCTTGAAGAGATCCTCCATAGGATTATTTACCGTCAAAATAACTGGAGAAGAAAGAGAAAACGCAAAGAATGAAATAACAAGCACACCTTCAGGAGGTGAAACCAAAATGTTCAACTCCTGCTGAGCCAGAAAAGATTGAAAACAATAAAGAAATGGTGCTTCTAGCCCAGTTGAAGCGAACATGGTTAAAACGAAAAATGAAGGGTAAGATTCACAATTATGGACAATCAAAGAATCCACCACCTAAAAATAAGAGGTGCAGGAAAAGATAGCAATTGAGGCAAGAGGTGCAGGAAAAGATAGCAATTGAGGCAGAAGGAGACTTAACCAATAAGTATTGTGGCTTTAGGAATTCCGATCTACTATTAGCGCCATTAAAAAAGTGGTAAGAGCCTTTATGGTGCCACAGGAACAAAATCATAATTCATGAAAGCTAGTGTTACTTGCTACACTGTATGTGAAGAATGCATTTAATTCAGCGAGATGGGCAGATTCGTTATTGGCATGAAGATTTCCACGTGCCAAACTTCCTTTTACGGATAATGCATTACTATACCTTTGCGATCGAATGCTAATATTTAAGACAACGGAAGGCCAATGCAGCAAGAGATCAATGGAGGTTCCCCCCAAGAGTCAATCCTAGAAAATGACTAAAGAAACGAATCATATACGACTTCATGGTGGGATATGCAGACGAAATTGCGGCAGCAATAATCACTCGGAAGACAGACGATCTTCAACGCAAGCCACGCCAGATTATTAGACTGACTACCAGATGACGAAGATCTCATGGTTTGAACCTAGCAACAGAAAAAAACAGAAATTATTTTGCTAACTAGACGAAACATTGCGACCGACATGCTGTTCGATGTGGGAAACAAGCAGATACAGTCCAATACGGCCGTCAAATATCTTGAGGTACATAATGCATGTTCCTCGTCTATTATATTATATTATTATATTATTATATTATTATATTATTATATTATTATATTATTATATTATTATATTATTATATTATTATATTATTATATTATTATATTATTATATTATTATATTATTATATTATTATATTATTATATTATTATATTATTATATTATTATATTATTATATTATTATATTATTATATTATTATATTATTATATTATTATATTATTATATTATTATATTATTATATTATTATATTATTATATTATTATATTATTATATTATTATATTATTATATTATTATATTATTATATTATTATATTATTATATTATTATATTATTATATTATTATATTATTATATTATTATATTATTATATTATTATATTATTATATTATTATATTATTATATTATTATATTATTATATTATTATATTATTATATTATTATATTATTATATTATTATATTATTATATTATTATACTATTATATTATTATATTATTATATATTATTATATTATTATATTATTATATTATTATATTATTATATTATTATATTATTATATTATTATATTATTATATTATTATATTATTATATTATTATATTATTATATTATTATATTATTATATTATTATATTATTATATTATTATATTATTATATTATTATATTATTATATTATTATATTATTATATTATTATATTATTATATTATTATATTATTATATTATTATATTATTATATTATTATATTATTATATTATTATATTATTATATTATTATATTATTATATTATTATATTATTATATTATTATATTATTATATTATTATATTATTATATTATTATATTATTATATTATTATATTATTATATTATTATATTATTATATTATTATATTATTATATTATTATATTATTATATTATTATATTATTATATTATTATATTATTATATTATTATATTATTATATTATTATATTATTATATTATTATATTATTATATTATTATATTATTATATTATTATATTATTATATTATTATATTATTATATTATTATATTATTATATTATTATATTATTATATTATTATATTATTATATTATTATATTATTATATTATTATATTATTATATTATTATATTATTATATTATTATATTATTATATTATTATATTATTATATTATTATATTATTATATTATTATATTATTATATTATTATATTATTATATTATTATATTATTATATTATTATATTATTATATTATTATATTATTATATTATTATATTATTATATTATTATATTATTATATTATTATATTATTATATTATTATATTATTATATTATTATATTATTATATTATTATATTATTATATTATTATATTATTATATTATTAATTATTATATTATTATATTATTATATTATTATATTATTATATTATTATATTATTATATTATTATATTATTATATTATTATATTATTATATTATTATATTATTATATTATTATATTATTATATTATTATATTATTATATTATTATATTATTATATTATTATTTTATTATATTATTATATTATTATATTATTATATTATTATATTATTATATTATTATATTATTATATTATTATATTATTATATTATTATATTATTATATTATTATATTATTATATTATTATATTATTATATTATTATATTATTATATTATTATATTATTATATTATTATATTATTATATTATTATATTATTATATTATTATATTATTATATTATTATATTATTATATTATTATATTATTATATTATTATATTATTATTTATTATATTATTATATTATTATATTATATATTATTATATTATTATATTATTATATTATTTATTATTATATTATTATATTATTATATATTATTATTATTATTATATTATTATATTATTATATTATTATATTATTATATTATTATATTATTATATTATTATATTATTATATTATTATATTATTATATTATTATATTATTATATTATTATATTATTATATTATTATATTATTATATTATTATATTATTATATTATTATATTATTATATTATTATATATTATATTATTATATTATTATATTATTATATTATTATATTATTATATTATTATATTATTATATTATTATATTATTATATTATTATATTATTATATTATTATATTATTATATTATTATATTATTATATTATTATTTATTATATTATTATATTATTATATTATTATATTATTATATTATTATATTATTATATTATTATATTATTATATTATTATATTATTATATTATTATATTATTATATTATTATATTATTATATTATTATATTATTATATTATTATATTATTATATTATTATATTATTATATTTTATATTATTATATTATTATATTATTATATTATTATATTATTATATTATTATATTATTATATTATATATTATTATATTATTATATTATTATATTATTATATTATTATATTATTATATTATTATATTATTATATTATTATATTATTATATTATATATTTATTATATTATTAATATTATTATATTATTATATTATTATATTATTATATTATTATATTATTATATTATTATTATATTATTATATTATTATATTATTATATTATTATATTATTATATTATTATATATTATATTATTATATTATTATATTATTATATTATTATATTATTATATTATTATATTATTATATTATTATATTATTATATTATTATATTATTATATTATTATATTATTATATTATTATATTATTATATTATTATATTATTATATTATTATATTATTATATTATTATATTATTATATTATTATATTATTATATTATTATATTATTATATTATTATATTATTATATTATTATATTATTATATTATTATATTATTATATTATTATATTATTATATTATTATATTATTATATTATTATATTATTATATTATTATATTATTATATTATTATATTATTATATTATTATATTATTATATTATTATATTATTATATTATTATATTATTATATTATTATATTATTATATTATTATATTATTATATTATTATATTATTATATTATTATATTATTATATTATTATATTATTATATTATTATATTATTATATTATTATATTATTATATTATTATATTATTATATATTATATTATTATATTATTATATTATTATATTATATATTATTAATTATTATATTATTATATTATTATATTATTATATTATTATATTATTATATTATTATATTATTATATTATTATATTATTATATTATTATATTATTATATTATTATATTATTATATTATTATATTATTATATTATTATATTATTATATTATTATATATTATATTATTATATTATTATATTATTATATTATTATATTATTATATTATTATATTATTATATTATTATATTATTATATTATTATATTATTATATTATTATATTATTATATTATTATATTATTATATTATTATATTATTATATTATTATATTATTATATTATTATATTATATTATTATATTATTATATTATTATATTATTATATTATTATATTATTATATTATTATATTATTAATTATTATATTATTATATTATTATATTATTATATTATTATATTATTATATTATTATATTATTATATTATTATATTATTATATTATTATATATTATATTATTATATTATTATATTATTATATTATTATATTATTATATTATTATATATTATATTATTATATTATTATATTATTATATTATTATATTATTATATTATTATATTATTATATTATTATATTATTATATTATTATATTATTATATTATTATATTATTATATTATTATATTATTATATTATTATTTTATTATATTATTATATTATTATATTATTATATTATTATATTATTATATTATTATATTATTATATTATTATATTATTATATTATTATATTATTATATTATTATATTATTATATTATTATATTATTATATTATTATATTATTATATTATTATATTATTATATTATTATATTATTATATTATTATTTTATTATATTATTATATTATTATATTATTATATTATTATATTATTATATTATTATATTAATTATATTATTATATTATTATATTATTATATTATTATATTATTATATTATTATATTATTATATTATTATATTATTATATTATTATATTATTATATTATTATATTATTATATTATTATATTATTATATTATTATATTATTATATTATTATATTATTATATTATTATATTATTATATTATTATATTATTATATTATTATATTATTATATTATTATATTATTATATTATTATATTATTATATTATTATATTATTATATTATTATATTATTATATTATTATATTATTATATTATTATATTATTATATTATTATATTATTATATTATTATATTATTATATTATTATATTATTATATTATTATATTATTATATATTATATTATATATTATTATATTATTATATATTATTATTATTATATTATTATATTATTATATTATTATATTATTATATTATTATATTATTATATTATTATATTATTATATTATTATATTATTATATTATTATATTATTATATTATTATATTATTATTATTATATTATTATATTATTATATTATTATATTATTATATTATTATATTATTTTATTATTTTATTTCAATCAATCAAACAAATTCGTTCAAAACTTTTGCATTTTGTTACATAACGGTTGATATGAATTAAGCACACAAAATGTTGGGATTCAATTACATGCAGAAAATTTGCAAAAGGCTAGATGCGCAAAAATCGATGGAAAAAAACAGTGCAAAATCTTTAATATAAGTAGAAAATAAAAGTAATCTTGCAATATGTTTAAATTTCTAAGGTCACCATAAAAGTATCAAAGGAAAGTGGGCTATAAGTTGTATAGTTAAAAGCTGTGTGTTTGCAAAAATATTTCAAAACTCTTCCTACTATGTATAGCATGGGAAACTAACAAAATGCCTTGTTCCTAAATACAACAACTAATCGACCAAATATACAACTAAACACAAAACTATAGATGCAAAAAAATGTATAACCATCAAAAGATTGTTGTTGCTTTATTTGCCCACAGCTCGTTTGGTATAGAGCGTAAAATTATCGTCCAATCTGGTTATAGTACAATTGATTTAACCTGAAGGATTTAACACGTATCCAGTGATTTACTTATGATATATCGTGTATAGTTTGTTGGCAGGCCTGTCATGTGTGTGTATAGTTTTTTAGTGCGCGTTATAATCCCGATGGTATGATTGTAACTATATATATATATTTATATATATATATATATATATATATATATATATATATATATATATATATATATATATATATATTATACCACATAGTTTACATTTCATTCTCTTCGTGATTGGTATAATAAAATAAATCCAACTCATCTACTGTACGTCACATAACTATAAATTTACACTGTTTACTACTTTATCCTGTCGGTGTGATGAGTATTTTAGTTTGCTTTTGTATAAATGCCCTATTTACGATCGGCCATCAAAACAAAAAATTACGTCAAGTTTTATTAATTCAATGATGATCCAATTAGTAGTGCAACTATAACACGTACGTTTCTATTACCACATTTTATACGAATATAGTAAAGTTATATGTTTAGGGATATCAAAGTGGTTTTTTATGACACATCGTTAACGGTACCAAAATGTTGGATGTATTTTGTTTTTATATCCCATAAGGTAGGAGGTGTTTTCAAGAGAGTCGGCATGAGGATAGTTTTTATGAAATGAAATTGCTATGTCGCGAATATAGCACTCTCTTGTATTTCGGAAGCTCATATATTTCAAGACAGGTCTAAATAAAATGTTTAATTATAGTTAGATCCTGTTTTCCATAACTGTTTGATTGAGCTTATAAGATTTGGCACGGTTTCATTGTATTTCGATCAATTGTTTGAAGGACTTGTAACCCGTCATGTAATTACACTTCTGAACCTGCCAAACATTCCCTCGGAGTCATAGCAGCATAGGCTCTAATAAGCTATGCGAACATAGTTTAAAGTGGTCGGGCCACATTTGCATGGAAACTGTGCGGATCTTACATTCGATAAGATAAAAACCGAAACGGATTTATAGAGGAGAAGCAGATCTGCTCTGTTTGCTTATTTATCACAATAATAACAAATCCCACTATAATAACTGAGAAATTCTGTAATCTCATGCAAACAAAAAGAGTTTTCACCTATAGTTAGCGTTTTTATTGGAACAGTCGTCATTTGGAAAAGCAGAGGAAAGGTTATTTCCGTAATCATTATTCCGGAATCATTGGTACATTAATACAGTGGGCATTGCGAACATGTTTCGTCAGTTGTTAATTGAAAAACCACACACAGACTGTCAACGTATAGTTTGGCTTAATTCACAAACATCAACAGTGAAGCATTACAGCTTCTCACAAACACATTTGGTACTGCATCAGTTTCGTTTCAGGCAACCCTAGCTCTTTAGCACATATATATCGATAAAACCAGCCGTTGGCTGTGAAGACGGTTTTGAGAAACTTATATATGGATGACATTATGTCCGGAGCAAGTATACTATCGATGAATGCATAAGAAGACAACCTCAATTAATAATTCTTTTAAGACTGCGTGGGTATCACCTACGCAAATGTGCAGCCATCGATGTAAAGCTACTGGAAAAGATACCAGCACAGGACCAAGAAATTTTAATTTGACAAATCTCCGAAGGAACAAAGCTAATCTCAGTTCTGGGAATTAAATTTGATCCACAAACCGAGATTGTTTTTCATTTAAGGTGTCCCTGCCAACCACAACCGGATTGACCAAGAAAAATATGCTGTCTAAAGCATCACGAATATTTGACCCAATGGGATGGCTGTCACCCGCGACAGTAGGAATCAAGTTTAAATTCCAGAGTCTATGGTCATTAAAGCTCGCCTGGGATGTTAAACTGCCTACAAATGTCGAGAAAAAAAAATGAACAGGCATTCAAAACTGATTGAACTTGCTGGAAGAACTCAGGATACCTAGGTGGTTAAATTCACATACAACATGGCACTGTCATATACGCCCGAACCGTAAAATTCAATGGAGAAGTACAGATCAACATTATCGCTGCCAAAACCAAAGTTTCACCGATCAAGTACACAACCACAGCTAGATTAGAGGATTGTGCTGCTCTTTTATTCACCCGATTCCTCACACTGGTGACATTGGAGCTCATTACACTTCCACAAGGTTTGTTATGGTCTGATTCTACTACCGTCTTTGCTTGGTTACTAGGGAGGTAAACGTATCGTGCTTAACCAAGTCACAGAGATATTGGATAAAACAAATGTTCAGCAGTGGTCATATGTTCCATCAAAACAGAATCCGGCAGATAGGGCTTCCCGTGGCATTGTTCCAAGTAACATTCTAGAAAAAACAATGTGGTGGCAAGGGCCAGAATGGCTACGTTGCGAACCTGTTTAATCCACAAAAGTACCGAAAATAGCCAAGAGAGATGAAATCATCACGCTAACCAGCTTCTTCACTACAGAGGAACCAGAAATGTATGATATCAATCCAACAATTGCTGCTAAAATTATCGAGAAATGTTCAAACATAATCAAAGCTAGTCGAATCATTGCTTAGGTGAGACGAGCATGGTACAATTTCCGTGATTTCAAGGCTTGACTCTTCAGCCCTTTTGCGGTAGCCGATTTGAGTTTCGCTAATGAAATAAATAGCCTGCGCAATAATTTGCCGTTAAACAAATCTAACATCTCCATTCCTAGATAACCGTGGCATTTTACGAGTTGGTGGTCACCTGGAGCATTCAACCGAATAATAAGATCTGAAGCAACCGACCATTTTATCTGGAAATCATTCTATGGCACGGAAAATAGTCCAAGAATCAAATGAAAAGAACCTACATGCAGGTCCAAGATTATTGATGTCTATCATTAAGCTGTAGTATACTATAAGCCGGTGCAAAGACCTTCGACGAGTGATACACCACTGTGTCAAATGTTTCCGAAAGAAAAACTTCACCTAGGAGCGGCTCATGAGATAATTACCTCCGCGGGTCACTCTATAATACGAACGTTTCTGCAGTCAAGCATAAATTACGCTGGTCCGTATGTAATCAAGACTAGTCAAGTACGAAAAGTCACGACCTATAGGGCATACCTCGTCTTGTTCATTAACATCGGCGCATTTGATTATAGGACAACCAATAATATCATAATTACCGGAACCTGATATCACAATCTTAAGAGTAAATCAGCTATCTCGTTGGTAATTAACACAGCTAATTTTACAGCATTTCGCTAGAAGATGGCAAGCAAAATACTACACCAACTTGAATCCCTTGTCAAAATGGCGGTTGAAACACAACAATATAAAGGTTGGCAACTTAGTCATTAAACCTTGCTCCCATTGCTTTATTTACTCAGTTCATAAACGGTAGCGACATGTTGGGAATCTTAACCACTGTTGCGTCGACTCAACCCATATTGTTGTATATTTACTTGGTACACGTTCATAATATTATATCATAATATAAATACACGTAATACTACCATCATAAGCAAAAAACAGTTTACCAATTGATGCTCCAGATGTCAGGTCGATACGATATCGTCATAATTTCTTATAAATATATGACATTTAGGCGATTATACATATAAAAATATTGTATATGTATAATCGCCTAAATGTTAAAAAGTATACTTCGACTTCCAAGGTTTTAAGGTAGTCAATGATGATTGGGCTTCCTAGGATTTGCTCATTAACCGTTCATTAGATACCGTGATGTAATGTAACGCTTTGATGATTTTGCCCCGTATATGGAGAATTGATTTGCTTTTAATACGGAAAAATTTTTTTTCTTTTTTCATTTCCATGATGTCCACGTGCAGTATTTCTACTGAATAATTTGGAATCGGTGTTTTCTGAATTTGGACATGACTTGGCTGTCCGTCGTACTTGTTGATATTACAATTATGTGAGGAAAATAATAACGTTCTAAAATTTGTTTCTTGTTCTCAAGATGGTTTCTATGTGCTCGTCTATATTCCTCTTTTATGGTTACAAATATGTTCTCTTCGATACAGATGTAGTCAACGATCCTTTGGGTTAGTCGTAATTTGCATGCGGAGAAACATTCCATATGAACCTCTTGTAGTACCTGGATGTATTCCTCTGAAATTTTTATTCCGTTAGTTAGGGTTGGATCCAATCTTTTCAGTAGTATTTTGATTAGGATCTCTTTATTTATTTCCAGTAGATTGATGTGATGTCTGTTGTTGTCTAGCATTAATTGGTGCATTACAGTATTGGATTAATTTTGTAGTTTCTTCCTCCTGGCTATGTTCTGTTCTGGTTGATAACGTATAAGCTTCCAATTCCAATCTAGATAAGGCATCAGCGACCTTATTAGTGCGACCAGTTTTATAGATCAGCTCGTAATTGTGCTCTTCTAGCCAAGCTTTCCACCTCTCCAGTTTATTATTATTATTTCTGTTGCTAAGTGTGAATGACCAAGCAATTGGCGCAGTGCTTAAAGCTGCGGTGTTTGGGACGGGAGGTACCCGGTTTGAATCCCAACAGGGGAGGGTTGCAAAAAGGACTTTTCGTCACCTGATTACGATCGGTGATGACAAAAAACACAACTATGACCGCCTGTTGGAGTGCAGAATCTATGGGCCGAACTATCGTCCATGTCAATGCAGACTGACTGACCAAATCCATCTGCAATGCAATGGATTTAAAATCGAACCTGTATTCGTGCGTCCTCGATTTGGCAGGTGATGGCGTAAGATAGGACGTTAAAAATTAACCGCGAAAGAGTTGGGAGTGCTTCGGCCCCAGAAAAAATTGCAGAGTTCAAAAAACCAAAAACAAAAAAAAAAAAAAAAAAGCGTGAATGTAGAGGTTGCTAATCTGACAGCATTTAATTTTTTTGCGCCATATAAATAGTTTCAAAGGTAATCCAATGTCCCGATGATGGCCAGCATCTCTTTTTCGTTGGCCACGTAATTTTCCTCAGTTGTGTTTAATGATCTGGAAATATAGGTTATAGGTCTATCTTTTTCAATTTTCCATTGTGATAACACCGCGCCGATTGCAAATGACGATGCATCGGTGGTTAGTATAGTAGAAATCCGGAAAAACGAGTATCTCTGAGGATTTCAGGAGCTTTGATATGTCGAAATGCTTCATTTTCCTTCTGGTTCATGTTGATTTTGATTTTTTTCGACTGGTTTGCTCTGGTTTGTGCGTTATCCCTTTTCGTTAGGTTTGAACTCGATTTTAGATCCTTCAAGTTGTCGGGTTTCTTGATGTTTCGAATAACAATGATTTTTTTGGGGTTCGGTTTGATACCTTGGATTATATGGAATCCGATAAATTCCGTTTTTGTTTTCAAAAACTTAAACGTTGATGCGTTAAAAGGTTGACGCGTAAATTGGCCTTTTCCAGTTGCCGATATCACCGATACGATCTTTTGAAACATCATCTATCATTACAGGTACAGCAAAAAGTTATTATGAACAAGCTAACCTCATCAACTTGGAAATGTTGTTTGGAATCCCGGACGTGATGCCCTAAGAATTCTGCTTTGGCAGGAATTTCAGGGTAACAGTCCTTGATAGAATAGACTGGGCTACTGGTGGACCTCCTATGGAATCAAGCAGCCTATAGTCTGGTTCACGGATGGATCAAAAATGGATAGTGGAGTTGGCAATGGTATCTTTGGACCTAACCTCAAAATACCGAAATCACTGGGAACTTTTCTTAGTATTTTTCTAGTCGAAATTCTTGCCATATCAAAGTTAGGTTGTGTTGGGTAACTGGTCACAAGGGAAATGAGAAAGCTGACGAGCTAAAATTTTTTAGCGCTAATACCGTTGTTAACTTGTATATATATACAATTTTTAACGCAGTATATTGATGTTGCGAGCCTTTGGAAATATTCGACTAATCGACTTAATTGAAATAAAACGATTGAATTTCGCTGTGGCAATTACACTACATAATATGGAACCTAAATAATTAATGTCACGGTAACCTTCCAAATGTATAAATCATTTAATAAAGTTCCCTAGTGAGTCCCCAATCAATTTTGTATGTACATATTATGTAATATACGTTATTTGCCGTCTATGACCTGAAAAACCTCTGAATACACTTCAATGTGACAAAAAAAAATGTTTTTCTAATTATTCTCGTTAAATTGTTAAAGTGAATAAATCATAAGCGAGTACAATACGCACGTATAGCCAACAACAAAAACAGCAGGAGCAATCAGAAATGTAAAGCACAAATAACAGCAACAACTATACAAGAGCGGCACAAATTTTATAATAAAGTTATTTTCCTAACATTTTTTCTTGTGTATTATAATTTTCCGGGAAATTTTAAATGAAATTCGATTTACAATTGAAAATAGCATGCAAAAAAAAATTTAATTCTAGAGTGACTTGTTAATTTTTTTTTTTTTTTTTTTTTTTGTATAATATATGTATTATGTATTATGTACATAATGTATACATAGTCATTCACATATTTATTCATGTTCGATGTTTTTTTTTTTTATATTTCTTTGTCAATGGATTGAGCAGGGCGTTGATAAATAGAATGAACATGCGGAGAATTGGGGTATTTAATGGAGCACAAAATCGATACAATTCGAAAAATTCGGTGAATTTTGGTAAATTAAATTAATGGATTTTGATTTAAAGCTTTTCAGATTATATTATGTACATTTAGCTTTTATATACTGATAAGAAGTTCTAGCGCTATTTGTAACGGATCAAGGTGCGAGTCCCAATTGATGTCATTAAAAACGACACCGTTGGGATCCTCACCCCGATAGCGTTAACAAAATTCTTCCAGCAGAGGCCTTGCTGCGGTATGATAGCCGGCTAGAGCTCAGGGTGGGGCGTGGGGTTTGCAAGGCATGCTTAGAAGCTGGAATAACCGCAGGATAGGATTAGAACATAGCAAGGCGAGGTCTCTTGAACAAGTCGGCACGCAACCAGACTGAACTCTTTTATTTATATACCATGTTTCACATTCAAACATCTCTAATCAACTAACACATTTTTTTCGATTCAATAAAAAATTCTCACGAATAACATAAAACACGGCTTTTTATACCTACTCATTACCAGTTACTTCATTTAAAAAAAATTTATGTAGGGGAAATGAGCAGGTATACAACACAAACGTACTAAATAAATTAAATAAAAAAAACGTAACTGGTGTGGACAATATATATCAATTTTTGTTCCAGGGGAACGAGCACACCAAAGTTGCACGTTACATATTGTCTACGCCATCGACTGTATATATCTTAATAATAAAGTTATGATATATACTAAGCTTTAATATTTTCGAGCTAAATATTGTAACGGCATCTATCGCCATCAAGCAAATTAACATATCAACTATAAATTAATATATAAATCGGCCATTACATTATTGCCAACATAAGGATATATATTAAAAAAGAACAAAACGGATCTAACAAGATTATCATCAAGTTTCATTTTAATTAAAAATAATCTTTTGCAGCTGAGAGTACGCAATCGTTAACTTTAATTGGAGCTCAGAAGCCGCTTGCTGTTATAAAAGGTCAAATGATAAAGTTGGCCACCTACGTAAATGAAAAGGTCACAAAAGCAACTACTAAAGAGGAACTATTCGTCCAAGAAAGAACGCCAGGTTTACTGCGGGAGTTTACTTTAATGGGAACGGCAATATTTAATATAATCGGAAATGAAGTCTCCGACATGCTGGATTTGGATCAGCCATTGGTACAATTGAACGACACCATGATGCAAGCTAGTGTTAACGCAAATGACGTAAAACTCCCAAAAATAAATATTCTGCCATTTTTCGAGGACTATTGGATGATCTATATAATACTGCAATTCATGATAATAGTTCATTGACATATGTACATAAAATTCGGTACCTAAAAAGCTTTCTACGTGGAGAATCAATACATTTGTTAAATCACTATAACATAACTGCTGCTAATTAATAATGAATTTCCTAAGGGCGACGACTTTTTTGACTTTTTGAAATTACGTGCAAACTCATTAGAAATCGTCAGGATAAATATTTCAAGCTACAAATCACATCAACACAATATAAAACAAGCTAGAAGCTTATATATATATCTGTTTCATCAGTTTACTCAGTATATGTGAACAAGATGATCACTTACTAACAAACTGCGACCAATTCAAAGAAATGTCCGTGACACAACGTCCGTGACACATATATCATGTTTTCAGAAACTACAGATACCAAGAGATAATGCGAGGTTGTTTATTAGTGGTATTGGGCAAGTCAGTACAAACACATCGAGAGAAAAAATAACAGTAATATCATCAAAGCACTCCAAGGAGCATATTTCAGTTCAAGCGTATATACCAACTTCTAAACTATAACCTAACAAGTGGCATCATCTTAAAAATTTACAACTGGTTGATCCCAAATATAATGTTCCAGTTGGTATTGATTTTCTAATAGGAGCCGATTAGTTTTTTCAAATAATTAACGAAGGGAAAATCTCAGCAATACTAGAAATCAGCCCATAGCTATAAATACAATTTTTGGGTGAATTGTAGCAGGCAACACCGGAGATAACATGGCGCATTGTTTTCATGAAGTACTATTACCTTCCCAAGTAGAAGCAAATATTGATATATGTCCCTTTAAAGTTTATATGAGAGATTGAAAACCTACCACTTCAATTTGTTCGAACTACCACAAGAAATGCTGATGGAAGATTTGTTGTAGGCTTACCGTTCAAAGCTTCACTGGATCTACTTGGAAAATTATATACAATGGCTTTTCAAAAATTGATGACAATAGAGAAGAAAACAGCACACCAATCACAATTATATGAACAGTATTGTGCCTACATTCATATAGCTTTAGGGCACGTGAAGGAAGCAGTGGTTTAGAATGTGCCAAATCAAAGCTTTCTACTGCATCTTCGGCTAAGACCAGTCGGGTTTATTCGCTAAGCGATACTTGCTTCTATGTTCCATCATGCAAAGTAGCTTGTACCAGATACTCGTTAGATTTTACAAGTATCCGATTGTATTTACCGGGGATATTGAAAAAATGTTTGGACAAATAATTGTTAAAGCCTAAAAACTTAAAACTGTGACCTTTGGAATGGGTCCGGCGTCTTTTTTGTTGACACAGACGTTATTACAAATAGCAAAAGATAATGCAGCTATGTTTCCTGATGCAGCCAAGCGAATAATGGATGTAATGTACGGAGATGATTGCGGATGAGTGCGGATTCAGCTAAAGAGGCAAAGGTTCTTAGACGCTTAATTGATGACATCCATCAACACTTGATGACTTGTTTGAAGAAACAAGAATAATGGGACCCAAAACCATTGAAGAAACCAACAAATCCTTATAGTTACTAGGCCGGCAGTGAAATCAATTGGATAATAGTTTCTTTTTCCGAGTATAAATTTGGATACTGAGCCGATTGCACCAAAACGTGAAATATTTACAGAAGGCTTTCGGGTTTTTGATCCATTAGGATGGTGATCCTCAGCTATTATTCACATTAAGATCCTCTTTCAACTTCTCTGACACCAAAAGTTGACAGTCTCTAAAAACGAAGCAATAGAGCTACATGGATTTGCTGACGCTTCAGAAAAGGACTAAGCTACAACAGTGTATTGCAGGTATGTAACTACTAATAATATTTCTCTAATTTCAGCTAAGACCAAGATTTGCTCTCTTCGCATGCATCACGCTGGCCATCCTTTGTAACAAATAGGACGGCACTAATATTGAGAACACTCAGCTGAGACCACTGATACCATGTTTCGTCGCAAGATAATCCCACCGATTAAGCCTCAAGGGGAATTCCAATAAATGATCTAATCAATTTCTCGCTGTGGTGGAATGACCCAAGTTGGTTATCGCAATCAGTTGATTATTTTCTGGATTTTAACTTCGATTTACCAATAACATATTTTAGTTTTTGTTGTAGGATTATGACCTTTGCGCCTGTAAGGAGATCATCAACATAAAAATCGGATTTGGTTACCTGAGTTACATCTGAAAGCTCTTGGTTCATATAAAAAGCTGTTTCCTGGAGAGCTCTGCCATTTCTTCCAACTCCCAAAACTTTCGCGTGTTTGACTTGCAAGTGAAAATTACCACTCACATCGCTTGTGTTGACTTCACCCTGTAAAGTACTCTTTAAATCTCCTAATAGCACCCATCCAAACATAATGCTAAAAAATCAATCATTGATTTGTATAACATCAAGGATAGGTTTTTGAAATTAGGAATGCGAATTGATCACTTGTTGATCATTATTTAACAAAACGATAGATGGAAGTGTACACCAAATCTGCAGTTGAGCCTTTTATTGAAATATTTGCACTTTTTCTAGATAGTTCTAAACGTTGCATGCATCGTTCTGAAATGAAAGAAACTTGTGGCTCAAAATTCAGTAATACTCTGGACTTTTTATATTTTCAAAAGTGGTCCCGAATCTTCACTACTGCTGTGGGGAGTAATGCCTGAACACTGCTTGCAATTGATGCATTTGCGCTAAATTTTCCATTCGTCGCTTTTGTACTGATTTGGTAATTTTTGGTTTCTGGTGTCTGTGTGATAGATGTTTCAATCTTGTTGTTTAGGTTTTCGGTCGCATCTTTGTGTAATATAGTGCATCTAAAATAAGATTAACTTCACAATCGCCTCGATTTTTAAGAAATGTTTAAATTGCTCAAGTGTTAGAAAATGGACTTCACAAATGTCGAAAGTCAAAGATTGTTTGGATGCAGCGTCTAATTTTGCACTACAATTACTATAAGCCAAATATCCATGATAGCAGTTTGTGGTTCAACTACTTTAAGTCCTTTTAACACTTCATCCGTTACATCAGGCATGTGGTATAATGCTTCCGCTGTTGGCTAGGAAATAAAAGGTTGATTCATAAATCATTTTAACATATTGGTTTTAATATACCGTTTGTTGTCATAAAGCTCTGTAATTAAACCCCAGGTATACATCATAATAATATATTTATATAATAATATAATAATATTATAATATAATAATATTATAATATAATAATATAATAATATAATAATATAATAATATAATAATATAATAATATAATAATATAATAATATAATAATATAATAATATAATAATATAATAATATAATAATATAATAATATAATAATATAATAATATAATAATATAATAATATAATAATATAATAATATAATAATATAATAATATAATAATATAATAATATAATAATATAATAATATAATAATATAATAATATAATAATATAATAATATAATAATATAATAATATAATAATATAATAATATAATAATATAATAATATAATAATATAATAATATAATAATATAATAATATAATAATATAATAATATAATAATATAATAATATAATAATATAATAATATAATAATATAATAATATAATAATATAATAATATAATAATATAATAATATAATAATATAATAATATAATAATATAATAATATAATAATATAATAATATAATAATATAATAATATAATAATATAATAATATAATAATATAATAATATAATAATATAATAATATAATAATATAATAATATAATAATATAATAATATAATAATATAATAATATAATAATATAATAATATAATAATATAATAATATAATAATATAATAATATAATAATATAATAATATAATAATATAATAATATAATAATATAATAATATAATAATATAATAATATAATAATATAATAATATAATAATATAATAATATAATAATATAATAATATAATAATATAATAATATAATAATATAATAATATAATAATATAATAATATAATAATATAATAATATAATAATATAATAATATAATAATATAATAATATAATAATATAATAATATAATAATATAATAATATAATAATATAATAATATAATAATATAATAATATAATAATATAATAATATAATAATATAATAATATAATAATATATAATAATATAATAATATAATAATATAATAATATAATAATATAATAATATAATAATATAATAATATAATAATATAATAATATAATAATATAATAATATAATAATATAATAATATAATAATATAATAATATAATAATATAATAATATAATAATATAATAATATAATAATATAATAATATAATAATATAATAATATAATAATATAATAATATAATAATATAATAATATAATAATATAATAATATAATAATATAATAATATAATAATATAATAATATAATAATATAATAATATAATAATATAATAATATAATAATATAATAATATAATAATATAATAATATAATAATATAATAATATAATAATATAATAATATAATAATATAATAATATAATAATATAATAATATAATAATATAATAATATAATAATATAATAATATAATAATATAATAATATAATAATATAATAATATAATAATATAATAATATAATAATATAATAATATAATAATATAATAATATAATAATATAATAATATAATAATATAATAATATAATAATATAATAATATAATAATATAATAATATAATAATATAATAATATAATAATATAATAATATAATAATATAATAATATAATAATATAATAATATAATAATATAATAATATAATAATATAATAATATAATAATATAATAATATAATAATATAATAATATAATAATATAATAATATAATAATATAATAATATAATAATATAATAATATAATAATATAATAATATAATAATATAATAATATAATAATATAATAATATAATAATATAATAATATAATAATATAATAATATAATAATATAATAATATAATAATATAATAATATAATAATATAATAATATAATAATATAATAATATAATAATATAATAATATAATAATATAATAATATAATAATATAATAATATAATAATATAATAATATAATAATATAATAATATAATAATATAATAATATAATAATATAATAATATAATAATATAATAATATAATAATATAATAATATAATAATATAATAATATAATAATATAATAATATAATAATATAATAATATAATAATATAATAATATAATAATATAATAATATAATAATATAATAATATAATAATATAATAATATAATAATATAATAATATAATAATATAATAATATAATAATATAATAATATAATAATATAATAATATAATAATATAATAATATAATAATATAATAATATAATAATATAATAATATAATAATATAATAATATAATAATATAATAATATAATAATATAATAATATAATAATATAATAATATAATAATATAATAATATAATAATATAATAATATAATAATATAATAATATAATAATATAATAATATAATAATATAATAATATAATAATATAATAATATAATAATATAATAATATAATAATATAATAATATAATAATATAATAATATAATAATATAATAATATAATAATATAATAATATAATAATATAATAATATAATAAATATAATAATATAATAATATAATAATATAATAATATAATAATATAATAATATAATAATATAATAATATAATAATATAATAATATAATAATATAATAATATAATAATATAATAATATAATAATATAATAATATAATAATATAATAATATAATAATATAATAATATAATAATATAATAATATAATAATATAATAATATAATAATATAATAATATAATAATATAATAATATAATAATATAATAATATAATAATATAATAATATAATAATATAATAATATAATAATATAATAATATAATAATATAATAATATAATAATATAATAATATAATAATATAATAATATAATAATATAATAATATAATAATATAATAATATAATAATATAATAATATAATAATATAATAATATAATAATATAATAATATAATAATATAATAATATAATAATATAATAATATAATAATATAATAATATAATAATATAATAATATAATAATATAATAATATAATAATATAATAATATAATAATATAATAATATAATAATATAATAATATAATAATATAATAATATAATAATATAATAATATAATAATATAATAATATAATAATATAATAATATAATAATATAATAATATAATAATATAATAATATAATAATATAATAATATAATAATATAATAATATAATAATATAATAATATAATAATATAATAATATAATAATATAATAATATAATAATATAATAATATAATAATATAATAATATAATAATATAATAATATAATAATATAATAATATAATAATATAATAATATAATAATATAATAATATAATAATATAATAATATAATAATATAATAATATAATAATATAATAATATAATAATATAATAATATAATAATATAATAATATAATAATATAATAATATAATAATATAATAATATAATAATATAATAATATAATAATATAATAATATAATAATATAATAATATAATAATATAATAATATAATAATATAATAATATAATAATATAATAATATAATAATATAATAATATAATAATATAATAATATAATAATATAATAATATAATAATATAATAATATAATAATATAATAATATAATAATATAATAATATAATAATATAATAATATAATAATATAATAATATAATAATATAATAATATAATAATATAATAATATAATAATATAATAATATAATTATATAATAATATAATAATATAATAATATAATAATATAATAATATAATAATATAATAATATAATAATATAATAATATAATAATATAATAATATAATAATATAATAATATAATAATATAATAATATAATAATATAATAATATAATAATATAATAATATAATAATATAATAATATAATAATATAATAATATAATAATATAATAATATAATAATATAATAATATAATAATATAATAATATAATAATATAATAATATAATAATATAATAATATAATAATATAATAATATAATAATATAATAATATAATAATATAATAATATAATAATATAATAATATAATAATATAATAATATAATAATATAATAATATAATAATATAATAATATAATAATATAATAATATAATAA
>OY744477.1:80023730-80073041 GCA_963556175.1 Tipula confusa
ATAATATAATAATATAATAATATAATAATATAATAATATAATAATATAATAATATAATAATATAATAATATAATAATATAATAATATAATAATATAATAATATAATAATATAATAATATAATAATATAATAATATAATAATATAATAATATAATAATATAATAATATAATAATATAATAATATAATAATATAATAATATAATAATATAATAATATAATAATATAATAATATAATAATATAATAATATAATAATATAATAATATAATAATATAATAATATAATAATATAATAATATAATAATATAATAATATAATAATATAATAATATAATAATATAATAATATAATAATATAATAATATAATAATATAATAATATAATAATATAATAATATAATAATATAATAATATAATAATATAATAATATAATAATATAATAATATAATAATATAATAATATAATAATATAATAATATAATAATATAATAATATAATAATATAATAATATAATAATATAATAATATAATAATATAATAATATAATAATATAATAATATAATAATATAATAATATAATAATATAATAATATAATAATATAATAATATAATAATATAATAATATAATAATATAATAATATAATAATATAATAATATAATAATATAATAATATAATAATATAATAATATAATAATATAATAATATAATAATATAATAATATAATAATATAATAATATAATAATATAATAATATAATAATATAATAATATAATAATATAATAATATAATAATATAATAATATAATAATATAATAATATAATAATATAATAATATAATAATATAATAATATAATAATATAATAATATAATAATATAATAATATAATAATATAATAATATAATAATATAATAATATAATAATATAATAATATAATAATATAATAATATAATAATATAATAATATAATAATATAATAATATAATAATATAATAATATAATAATATAATAATATAATAATATAATAATATAATAATATAATAATATAATAATATAATAATATAATAATATAATAATATAATAATATAATAATATAATAATATAATAATATAATAATATAATAATATAATAATATAATAATATAATAATATAATAATATAATAATATAATAATATAATAATATAATAATATAATAATATAATAATATAATAATATAATAATATAATAATATAATAATATAATAATATAATAATATAATAATATAATAATATAATAATATAATAATATAATAATATAATAATATAATAATATAATAATATAATAATATAATAATATAATAATATAATAATATAATAATATAATAATATAATAATATAATAATATAATAATATAATAATATAATAATATAATAATATAATAATATAATAATATAATAATATAATAATAATAATATAATAATATAATAATATAATAATATAATAATATAATAATATAATAATATAATAATATAATAATATAATAATATAATAATATAATAATATAATAATATAATAATATAATAATATAATAATATAATAATATAATAATATAATAATATAATAATATAATAATATAATAATATAATAATATAATAATATAATAATATAATAATATAATAATATAATAATATAATAATATAATAATATAATAATATAATAATATAATAATATAATAATATAATAATATAATAATATAATAATATAATAATATAATAATATAATAATATAATAATATAATAATATAATAATATAATAATATAATAATATAATAATATAATAATATAATAATATAATAATATAATAATATAATAATATAATAATATAATAATATAATAATATAATAATATAATAATATAATAATATAATAATATAATAATATAATAATATAATAATATAATAATATAATAATATAATAATATAATAATATAATAATATAATAATATAATAATATAATAATATAATAATATAATAATATAATAATATAATAATATAATAATATAATAATATAATAATATAATAATATAATAATATAATAATATAATAATATAATAATATAATAATATAATAATATAATAATATAATAATATAATAATATAATAATATAATAATATAATAATATAATAATATAATAATATAATAATATAATAATATAATAATATAATAATATAATAATATAATAATATAATAATATAATAATATAATATATCATTTAATTAGAAGTTCCGGGGAATCACACCACCATATTCGTTGGAGGTCCTGTTGATCGGGGTTCTTCTAATAATAAATACGATTCACGGTGATTACATGACGTATTGGTCGAAAAACGGTTAATTCAATTGATTTGTACTTTTTAATCAATTTTTTTAAAATCTAATTTGTATTAATTTTAAAGTTGTGCGTCAAATGATTTGTACATAAATTGCTTTATGGGATGAATTAATTAATTTACTAAGAATCTGAATCACTGATAGATTTATCAGGGATAGTTGTCTATCTATTAAACCACTCAGTAACATGCAGCATGCTTACAGAGTCGGGAAGTCATGTGAAACGGCCCTACATGAACTTGTGACTAGGATTGAAAGATCACTAGATTATAAAGAGTTTCTAGTGGGTACTTTCTTGGATATTGCTGGTGCTTTTGACAGTACGTTGTTTTCAACGATTACGAAGGCATGCGAAAATTTTGGTGTCGATCAAGACATTATATGTTGGATTGAATCTATGCTTAAATCTCGAACTGTTGAGATAAAGCTGGATGATCAGTCAGTTTCCGTCAAAGTTGCCAAAGGTTGTCCACAAGGTGGTGTACTGTCACCTCTCTTGTGGCTCTTGGTAATCGATGAGTTACTTGTTATACTGCAACACTCGGGCTTTGTCGTGCAGAGTTATGCTGATGATCTTGTTCTGACAGTTTCGGGTAAGCACTTGAATGTCCTATCAGATCTAACGCAGCATGCTGTGTTAATTGTTGAAGCCTGGTGTCTTGATAAGGGCTTACATGTTAACCCTCTAAAAACGGACTTAGTTGTTTTCACCAAGCGCAGGCATGGCATATTGGTGACTTCTCTGTTCCATCTCTTTTTGGCAAAGTTATTACTAGATCGGATTATGTCAAGCATCTTGGTGTTTTCCTTGATAGTAAACTTTCCTGGAAGAAGCATCTTGATAGTAAGCTGTCAAAAGCTACTGCCATTTTTTGGCAATGCAGAAGAGCTTTTGGTAAATCTTGGGGACTGACTCCTAAAACGTTAGCTCTTATATACAAATCTATGGTCTTGCCAATGCTCTCTTATGCATCGGTCGTTTGGTGGCCAGTGATTAATCTGAAATCATCCATAGCGAAGCTTTGTGGCTTACAGGGCACTGCTTGTCGGGCTATTACCGGTGCTATGTCCTCCACACTACTTATTGCTATGGAAGCTATCCTTTCTTTGCCTCAGTTGCACTCTTTCATACTTGGGTCGGCGTGTTCTGCGGCGTTCCGTTTGAGGTGCTTAGGGGTTTGGAATAGTTCCGGATCCATTTTGGGTCATAGGCTCATTATTTTTCGGTACAATTCACTTATACCAGAAATTGATATGGTTAATGACAGACTGCTACCTGAGTTTGACTTTTCCAATTCATTCTCGGTAGAATATCCGTCTAAAGATCTGTGGGCTTCGCAGGTCTTTCAAAAACGATTGTCTGAATCTATAGTATTCTTCTCGGATGGATCGCGCTCTGAACTTTCTGCAGGGTTTGGAACATACTGTCCCGTGTTGGTTCAGAGTTCGTCTGGTTGTCTGGGTTCGTACTGTACAGCATTTCAGGCGGAACTGATTGCGCTCTCGCATTGTGTGTTTGCTGCTTTAAAGTATAGCTTTGCTGAGGAAAACATCATAATGTGTACTGATAGTAAAGCTGTGCTCGATTCATTAATAAACCCTTTGACTGTCTCCAAACTAGTCAAGGATTGTAAACTTTACATTAATCGTCTTTGCGTATTAAATAAAGTCTCACTAATGTGGGTCCCGGCTCATTGTGGCATCGAGGGCAATGAGTTCGCGGACTCCTTAGCTAAAGCTGGTTCTTGTTTGGAAATTTTCGGCACTGAACCAGCTACTCCCCTTTCTTTTAGTTTGGGTAAGCAAGCTATTAAGAAATTCATTATGTCTGTTGCAAAACAAAATTGGCGTGTTTCGTCTGGCTGCCGCTGGGCGAAACAATTTATTAGTGAACTCAATTTGAGATCGACTAAGTTTGCTTTGTCTTTAAGGAAAGATCAGTTGAGGATCCTGGTTGGGATTCTTACAGGTCATGGCCGATTTAAAGATCTTCTTCATCGCATGGGTGTAGCTCAGGATGGTGTATGTGAGGACTGTCTCGAAGAGGTTGATGATTGCATTCACTTTGTCTGTAGTTGTCCGGCCTTTGAAGGAGTTAGGCTTCAGGTCTTCAACTCTAGGTCTATTCGGTTAGATCAAGTGTCTTCCCTGCCTTGGTTCAAGCTGATTCAGTTTGCTAAGGCAGCTACTCGCCTTTGTGAAAATTAATAGAATCTTAGGTTTGCACCATGGGCCCGTTGTGGCATTGAGTGCGGAATCCTTGAGGGTTCCAGCCATTTTAATAAAAAAAAAAAAAGAATCTGAAGTAAGAATTGATTAAACCACCACATTATTTTAAAACTTGTCAAACCAATAAGATGCACATACAATCACAGTGATCACAGTGGTTAGAGCGCAATTTCAAATTAAACACAAACTATACAGTGCGGCTGAAAACAAATTCAGGTTGCTTTACATTAGTGATAATAGATTACTGAACAGAAGTAATTACGTACAGAAAATAATTAAGGAATGTGGCCAATTATAAGTCGCAGGTAAGATGAACGGCTGAAAATGCAATAGCAAATAGAAACCGGCGAGTAAATTAGATCAATATGTAAATACATCTGGCTATAACACTAACCGATAGCCAAACCAAAAAGATATATGATACTACACAATAAACAATAGACAAACGAATAAACAAAACATTTGATGTACCAGGCAAAAAAATGCCTTTTATACTACGATATTGGAGATAAGTTCGATCTCCGCCACTGACCACAACACCGTGATCAATTGTGTGTAAAATCGTTTCTTGGGCTGACCACCTAAAACGATCATCAATTGTAAAAATATTTGGTCCGAAAGATCTTGTAAAAGAGATCAGTAAAGGGTCAACTTTGGCCTGTAATGCTGTTGATTTTTTATTATTGGTTAATGCGATCTTCTACAGTTTTATAACATTGACTTATCTTTTTTTTATGGTGGTTGTCAAATTCGTTAGTAACAATTAATCTTGTTATAATTGAGTTGCATCACTTAATCACTTTACAAAATCTTGATACATAATAATAAACGTATTGATGTCAACCATCGCTTGACCTTTAGTTAATTTATTACCTTGTGCGGTTTCTTAAAGATACAAGTACATTTACATGCTTTAAACGTATCAATTAACGTCATTTATTTTTTTTAATTTTGACTAATATGCGAGTTTGTTGTCAAGGTCGTTCACATAATTTATGATATCCGGGCGATTATTGTAAACTATAATTACGCTTACCTATATGATTGTGCAGAAAATTGTTGCGCAACGAAGGTATACTCGATATTCATGTGTTCACCGTACTGTTGTGTATATATGACCAACAAGTTTTGATCAAAATTTTCCTTTAATTAGGCGTATCACAAATATTTTTGACAGGCAACAACTCGTCAAGGTTATTACTATTTTTAAAATAGTAACTCGTCTTTAAACGCAGTTTTATTATCTTTACGATCTCAGTTTATATTCGGCTGTCAACATGTCATCACCGATCGTATGGCGGCTAACATTACTACTAGCCATTGTGTTTTTTAATCAAAGTGTTGTGTTTTCATATCGAATATTATGTGCTTTTCCGACCATCAGTCGATCTCACTTTTTAGTGTTCGAAGGTTTGACCCATGGACTAGCCGAGGCTGGACACAACGTTACGGTAATCGGACCAAAAGGTGTACTCGAACCAATCGATAATTATTATCATATCGAAACTAAAATGGGACCAATATATAAAAATATGTTAACGAAATTGAATGCTGATCCGGGAAATGTGTTTAATGTGTTCAGTGCGATGACGACCGCATTCGATTTTAGTGTTTCGCAAATTGGTGATATGCTAACGAACCCGGACGTTAAACGAATTTTAAATGAAGATAAATACGATTTGGTAATACTTGAAGCACTATTTGGCGAATCGTTACTTGGACTAGGACCCCACTTTAATTGTCCCACCATTATGTTTACGTCATTGAAAGCGAGTAGTTTTGTCCTTGGTATGTTCAACAATCCGTTAGGCCTACCGTTTGTACCTAATTTATTTGCATCATTTTTACCACCAATGAATTTTATGCAACGAGTACAAAACATGATAAATTATATTGTGGAGACGCCGCTTTATCAGATGGGGCGATGGAAATTCGAAAAAGCCTATAAGTGAGTATACTTACATGTTAAGTTGTATTACACTCGAATTATATATTTCGATTAATTTTAGTGGATTTTTCCCAGCACCAAATTACCCATCGTACCATGATATGAGAAAAAATGTTTCTCTTTTATTTATAACGCAACATTTTCACTGTGATGGATCTCAACCGCTATTTCCAAATATCATTGAAGTGGCTGGAATTCATTTAAACGATCGTAAACGACCGATGACATATGATCTTGACCTATGGATGAACAAATCAACGCACGGTGTAGTTTATTTTAGTTTGGGAACAATTTTCAATATAACACAAATTCCGATTAAGACACTCACCAAAGTTTTGGATGCTCTTGGTAAATTAAAGCAACGAGTACTTTTTAAAACCGATACAGATAATTTACCGGCGGTTCCAAAAAATGTGCGCGTTGAAAAATGGGTTCCACAAATGGCGGTGCTACAACACAAAAATATTAAAATGTTTATTACGCACGCGGGAATGGGTAGTATAACGGAGGCACGATATTATAGTGTGCCGGTTTTACCGATTCCCGTCGGTATCGATCAATTTACGAATGCAATGACAGCGGAAAAAGAAGGATGGGGACTTGTTGTACCGTTTCAATCACTAACCGGTGATTCATTATATGCTGCCATGCAGGAGGTACTAACAAATCTGAAATATTTAGAAAATGTTCGTTATGCGTCACAACTATTTCGTGATCGTCCGCTTTCGCCAAAAGCCACAGCTGTTTTTTGGATTGAGTACGTAATTCGGCATAAAGGTGCTAAATTTATGATACCACATTCGGTCAATCTAAATTTTTTACAAATCCAATCGATCGATGTAATAAGCTTTTTGGTAGTAATTTTTATAATTTTTCTATTTGTGACGTACAAAATGACACAGTATTTGTGTCTTAAATATTTTAGACACAAAAATAATAAAATAAAATTATCGTAAGCATTATTATTTTTTTAAAGTATTTTTGTAGTATACTTTAAGGATGAATAAACCCCTTGTAGTCAGTCACATTGTAAAATCGATGGTAATTGCTAAAAGAGCAAATATACTATCTGAGTATAAGTTACCTTTAGTTGCTGGATGTTTGGTATAGAGTTTTACATAAAATATATAAATTCTCATAAATCCAATATGTCGGTAAATGCTTCTTATATATCTCATTAAGAATTATGAATCTACGTGACTTTTAAACGATCGATTGGGTTGCCAGATGGAAAATATTTATATATTTTCTCTTTATATCATCAAAAAACAATTTTCCATTTGTAACAATTTGATTTGCTTAAAATTTCAATTTTACATTACTATTTCGAAACCACTCTGCCATTTAAGATTTTTGAACATATATTATAATAAGAAAATTTACAATTTTGTACCGTATTTTCAAACGATTTTTCCAATTCAAAATCGTCTAGACTCAAAAAAAAAAAATGATGTACGATTATATTTCCATTGGAATTTATAGATAACACTTAAATTGGAATTCATGCATACACAAGTCGTATATAGGCATATAGGAATTTGCTTTTCAATTTATTTACCTTTTTGTTTCGTCGTTCCCGTTTAATGTGACACACAGCACGATTTTATCGTTTATAAAAAATAAAATTAAAAAAAAAATAAAAATTTAAATGTTCCCATAAATAATCATCAATTCGTGGAAAATCAATTGAAAATTTATTTATATTTTTTTACATCGATCGACATTTTAATATTTACAGGGACCACATAGGAAATGAAAATGTTTCAGGTAGCATGTGTACAATTTTTCACTCTCCAATATAAAGTTTAAAAAAAAAAAATAATTTTCCACTTGTCTGGTTCAAAATTGGCAATCGAAATTTAATTTTTTTTTAAAGATTGAATCCCCTCCAGATATGTTGAAGAACTTTTTGGACGAAATTCTACAGCTGTATTCACCCTATATATATATAAGCGAATAATGGCACACACAGAAATTCCAAAGAAAAAATTTAATTTTTAATAGGAAAAGCACGATAATTGAATAGAAAATTTTGTTATATGTATAATTGTCATTTTCCGATAAATCAAATTAAGTGCTAAAATGTGTCATATTATATTATGCTGGTTCATGGTATACACGCTAAAATTAAAAATTGTAAAATTTCCAAATTTTGTGGCTTTCAAATGTTTATCAAACTATTTATAGAATTAGTCACAGGATACGTTTTGTAAAGGTAAATGACTAATTTTATTTGGAACTCTAATTTAATGATTGCATCATGAAGAATATTAATTTTACATGCCATGCAACTCTAATCAAACTTTTCACGCATTTTAATCAAGGTCCAAATTAATTATTTTTGTGTTCAAACTTCAGTCAAACATCTTTTAAAAACCTTTTAATAGCTGAATAGAAAATTTATAATATGCAAATTATTGTCATGTCCCGAATAAATAAAATTATGTACTTAAATGTAAAAGATCATTTTAAATGCTGGCTCAATGTGGTCAAACTTTCATCAAAATGTCTGAAGTATCAGTCCAAAGAAACATTTTTTTAAGCTAAATGTTTATTCAAGTTTTACACACATTTCTTTTTGTATCTTTAAAAATTGTTGCTTTCAAACTTTCATCAAACTAACAAAAGTATCAGTCTCAGATTAGATTTTGTGACGCTAAACATCTTTTATTATTTAAATCTTTTATTTTTCAACTGCATTGTGAACAAATTTAATCAAACACGCCATGAAACTCCAATCAAACTCTATACTTATTTAAATCAGGACTGAATTTTGTTTGAATTTAAAAAAATAGAAAGTAGAAAATCCTTCATTTATGTTTAGCTTTTACTATCATAATATGTAAAAAGTTTATATAAATTTAAAATTTAATTAACAATTATATTGGTGTTCAAACTACATTCTAATTTCTTTCAAATAGCATATTATAACAAAATATTTTATTCTAATAATTGAATTGAAAACCTTAAATATACGTATGATTGTCATTTTCCGATAATTCTATTAAAGTTTTATAATGTCAAATATGATATTCTGAATGTAATTAAAATTTATTGCTTTCAAACTTTCATCAAACTATCGGAAATATCACTTCCAGCACAATTCCTGGAACGTTTAATGCCTTTTATTATTTGAAGCACTAATTTGTTACATGCATCATATTCAAACTTAATCTAACATGCCTTGGAATTCCAATCAAACTTTACACACATTTGAATAAAACTTTGACTTTAAATTAAAAATTTAATCACCTACAATCAAGTTTATCTTTTTTAATATCATTAAATATATCAAGTTAAAATAAAATGAAAATGACAGTAAATATTGTGTTCAAACTACATTCAAATTTTATTCAAATAAAAATCAATTAATTCTCACATTCTGTCTTACGTAGATAGTATTTCCTACTTGATAAGATTTGATGGTCCTTTGTTTCTTATTGTTTTATTGTTGTTTTGCGAGTTTAACGTATCTTGTAATTCCTGAAGTTTAATGGGTATGTTTCTTGAATCCATTATTTCCTCTGTCGTGTTCAACCAGTTTATGATATTGTGATTTAAATACCTTTTAAATATGTTGATAATGCTAGTGCTGTTAAAATTTGGCTTTATTATGCTGTGACGCACGTAAAGTGGAAAGGAGTTTTGAATATGGTACGAATCTTCATCGCCTATTTTCAGAATGATCTATTTTCGGAAAAAGCATTGCCGATGGCTTCGAATATGGGTATATAAGTATTAAATAGTGTTTCCGTAGGAATTGCAATACTCGCAAAAGAGAATCTGCTACGACATTAGTTCTGCCCGGTTTATACTTCAGCTCACAGTTATACTCTTAGAGTATGGCTTTCCAACACTTCATCTTTGTGTTATTATTTTTGTTGCAGAGGGCAAATGTTAGAAGTTGATGGTCGGTAAATATTTGTAATTTTCTACTTCCGTACTGGAAATTTAAGGATGTCAGTGTCCAAACATTTCTTTTTAATTTTGTCTAAAGTTCTATGGATATAAGGATGTGATTAATCTTCCATTCTGTGAGGGGTCGGTTTTCAAAATGCAAAATTGGACGAGTCTGTATTAAGTTGAAATTCTTTATGGAAATCGGGGAACGATAATTCTTCGTTGGAAGTTAGGGAAGATTTTTTCTTATTGAAGGCCGTTACCTCATTTTCGGTGAAGTTTACATGCTTTGCCTTCGAAAAGGTTTTTGACACGTGTCCGTCAAGTTGAATTTTCAAAATTGCTTTTTCTGAGATTTTGAATATAGCTTTTAATATTCTCTAAGTGCTCCTTTCGCTCTTTCCTTAAATATCACTATGTCGTCGATGTTAACATAGCAACGTTTCCCAATGTGGCCTCGCAAGATATCGTTGAAATATAGAGGGCACATTTTTCAGGCAAAATGGGAACCGAATAAATTCATATTTTCCATGATTTACGGAGAAGGCTGTATTTTCTATATCGGTGTCTTGCAATGGGATCTGGTGATAAATCCATTGGTCATAAATCCAATATTGGTGTAAATCATAGCACCGAGATCCGTTAAACTGATGTTCCCAATTATTCCGTCAAAGGAATTTAAGGTGGGGGTTATGAGCCAAATGGGTCAACCATGGCATAATGAGTAATTTTGCCGATGACCGCCACAGAATTTCGGATAAATGGTTTTTAATTGAAAAAACCAGAATGGGGTTTCGTACATATTTAGTTTGAATGTATTTCTTATTTGAACCAGTATCTATTAGGAATGTGCATGTTTTCCCTTCCTTCACTATATGCTCTAGGTTTATCCGTAATTTTTGTCATATTCCGTAATATGTTCCTGGCATATCAGTGGAATAAAACAAGGTCTTTTTTTCATAAACTGGGCACTTTGCGGTCGATTCGCATAATTGACTTTTTTCATGGATGCTTCCATTAACTTCCATGCGAGCTGGTTTAGGTAACGCTTTAGGTGGAAAGGGAAAAGTTTCTGGTTATTGTAGCTCTGCGGATTGTACAACAACTGAGGGTAGAAAGGCTTAGTATTTCTGGCAGCGCTAAAGGTAAATCGGAGGTTTCCCGAATACTTAAAAGTCGTGGCAATCTCCCTTTACATCTCTGATGAACGTGTCAAGCGCGTTTACACGATAACTTTAGATTACGTTATCTAAGGATTCTTGGTCCATGCCCGTGCAATATCCATTTTGTCTGCATAGTGCATCATGAGACATCTGAACATTTTTTTCCAATTAAGAGGGTGTTGGAAGACTCTAATTACATTTAAAATGCCATAATATTTTGGTGTTCCCTTTAAGCTTTCATAGATTTGTAAAATTCGATCTACGCTTTTACACCAGGAGCTTAATTCTCCTGGTTGCTCCGAGAACTCCCTAATGCATTTCACGATGTCAGGAATTTTGTCTAAGTCTGTCAAGTTTGTTAGATATCGGTCTTCTATTTTCTGGTATGTCTACTTATTCTGATCTGCGATTATCTCGCTTACAATGTTTGTGAGTTGTAATAAGTCAAACGCGTTAGAGGGTTTGTGGGGTTATGTATGGCTAACGGAAAATGTTCAAAACGGTATCCAAGCCAATTAGTAGTAGAAACGATTACTGGAAATGATGGCTATCCACTTCATCGCCGCCGTTCCACTGATAACAATGGAAGATCTACAATAGTTAAAGTGAATTAAAAGGACATTGAAGTTGATAACCGTTGGGTTGTTTCGTTTTCGCCTTTACTCTTTAAAACACAGAATTTTGCAATTATATTAATGAAATGCCACTATATTATACCTGGAATCAATCGTCAAAGAAATTTCAACGACGGAAACACGGACAGCCAGTTCCAGTTTACCCGCAAGTATTTTCCACCAATTATGGTCAGACTCGACTATAGTCTCGGCATGGATCAGGACACCTGTATATCAGCTGAAGGAGTTTGTCGCAACACGTGCATCCCAGATACAATAGCTCACCAATGGAATATTGTGGTATCACGTAAATGGCCGAGATAATATTGCAGATGTTATTTCACTTGGCTGTTGACTCAAGAGTTTGGCGTTCGGCAACAAGTGGTGGCATGGACCATAGTTTTTGATGGGATTACTCGACTTTGAACAAAACAAACCGGACTTTTCGAATGTTGAGGTAATTGAGTAAACGGAACAGCAGGTTGTGCTTCCCACACAGGACACACACAATGACACCGGAGACCTCATAAACTGTCACAGTTCATACCGGAAATTATGACGAATTATCAGATATTGTGGCAGGTTCCTCAATCAAAATCAGGCAAAGGCTTTACAACATAACAGACCGTGTTTACAATCAAGGAGCTTGAAAGATCTCATACCATTCTTGGACACATTTGGAATCATACGCGTAGGTGGTCCATCAGCAAGAGTGACTTACCGTACGAGCAGTGCCATCAAATTCTGTGATGGATATCAGGTATGTTTCATACCTGAACATAACATCAGTGAAGTGATGTATATTGGGCATCACTTCACTGGTGTTATGTTCAGGTACTATCGTGTCATGGTATGCGCGTGAAAGCTCATAAGGCTTTTATAGTAGTCGAAGTGGACTACTGTACCCGTTCCTGACCAGAATTCCTGGCACCAAGACAACGATGAAGTCTTACATTGGGGTGTTTGTTTGTTTCAGTACTAGGGCAGTCTATCTTGAAATCATCAGTCATCTGACAACGGATGGATTCATAGAAGTTTTGCATCGCTTCATTACCAGAAGAGAAAAACTAAGTTCAATGCATAATTTTACCAACTTCATTGGTTCCAGCAAGGATTTACCGATAGACTTGTCAGAGTCGTTATGGTGAAGACGAAGTCCGACATATTTAAACGTAGCATTCACAAAATATGCCCACTGTTCAAAGAAACTGCAGTCAACTAAATTGTATTGAAACAAATGTTTCTTAACAATAAAGACTCAGATGTTGAAGTTCTCCAGGTCAGGTTAACTCGAGCGACGGATCTACTCGAGCAATTCACAAATACAGAAACAAGAATCCTTAAAATCGATGAAAGGGAACCCTCAGAGCTGGCTGAATTCGAGGGAGATTATTATACTGTTGTATCCAGGCTGAATATACAAATCCGTAAATTATCCATAAAGGAGGCTGCGGATACTTCAAAGCTCAATACCACCCTCAACGCGACACAACAGCAAATTGGGGATATAAGATTACCTAAAATGTGCATTCCAACGTTTGCAGGTGATTACATGCAATGGCAGTCATTTTTTGACTTATATTCGGTCACTATACATGAGAAGGAAAGTCTCACAGCACTCCAGAAGTTCCAGTACCTTAAGAGTTTGTTAAGGGGTGAAGCGGAATCGTTAATAAGGAACTTCAGTGTTACTGAAGCCAACTACTACGAAGCTTTTCAACGACTTTGCCATAGATATGATCGAAAAGGATACACAGTCTCGGCGTATATTAAAACCTTTATCGATCAGCCTAATATTAATCAGGCTACTCTTTAAAGGATAATGGATACTTCTGATGAAGTAATGCGAGGTATTAAGGCACTTGGATCAGAGGCTGAAAAGCGGGACCCATGGTTGATATATATAATTTAAGATAAATTAGATGATGAAACCAAAAACCAATGGGCTTTTAGTACAACCGAAAATGATTTCCCCACATTTGATGATTTTTTTAAATTCTTGGCCAAACACACTGCTGCTAAAGCATCACTTAGATCACATACAAAGAAGGCATCATACAAAAATGCGACAAAAATGGCGTTTGCGACTAATACAAAGCCGATGCATAACCAATTTAGTTGCCCATTGTGTCAGGAAGATCATAAGATATTTATGTGCGATCGACTAAAGAAAATGAATAACGATGACAGGTTAGAGTACTTCAAAAAATCTGGAAGGTGTTTCAATTGCTTAAGTGGAACTCATCAAGTTACAGATTGCAAAGTTAAAACTCGATGCCAGATCTGCCATCAGAAACACAACACGTTAATCCATTTCGACAAGACACCTACCACTCCTCAAGGTAAGCAAAATAATCAAGATCCAGAAACAATTGAGACAACCACATCGCAGAGCTATAAAACAGCATGTGAGTCACTGACTGCCATCTTGCCAACTGCTATTGTATTAATCAAAGGTCATGATAACTCGTTTATTTAGTGTAGAGCGTTGCTGGACTCATGCTCGCAAGCATCATTCATTTCCGAATCACTAGTTCAAAGGTTACAATTACGTAAAAGAAATGGACGAGTGTTGATTGAAGGACTTGGTCGTGAAAAAATAGGGCAATCCAAGGTGATTACAGAAATAACAATAACTTCAAAGGAAAACCAGGGTCTATTCAAAATAGATGCATACATAGTGCCACAAATTACTACAAGTTTACCAAGTTAGAAGATGGGAACAGAATTACTTAAACAAGTTAAAAATTTGAAACTGGCTGATTCAGGTGTTAGTGATTCTGCTGCAGTAGACTTATTACTTGGTGTGGATATATCTTTAAATGTCTCAAAGGTGGGAAAATCGAACTGTCAAATAAATTAGTAGCATTAGAAACGGAGTTTGGTTGGATTGTTGCGGGCACACCACATCTTCCAGGAACTAACTTAAGAAATTTCAACATCTTGATTGACGTAGATAGAAGCCTGCGTAGGTTTTGGGAAATAGAGGAAGTTCCAAAAAGACCAAAGAAAACTACTGATGACAACAAATGTGAAGAATTGTTTAAGGCCACAACATTTCGTGGAACTTACAAGAAATTCAATGTAATTTTACCATTTCGACAACCAACTACACTCTTAGGTTCTTCTTACCAGCAGGCACTTAGCAGACTATATGCAATGGAGCGCAAGTTTAAACGTAATGCGGTGGTTCAAGCATTATATGTCAAATTCATGGAGGAATATGAGCGCTTAGGACATATGAGCTACTTACCTGGTCCACCCGATCAGACTGCGTATTACTTACCGCATCGTGGTGTGGAGAAAGCTTCGAGCACCACCACAAAATTAAGAGTGGTTTTGGATGGGTCTGCGAAGTCTAAGACCGGAGTAGCGATAAATAATTTACTTATGACCGGACCACCTGTACAAGCGCCTTTAGTAGAAATTCTTATGCGGTTCAGACAATATGCATTCGTGGTCACTGGGGACGTAGAAAAGATGTTTAGACAAGTATGGGTCTCTAAAAAAGATAGTTCACTACAAAACATATTATGGCGTCCACATTCCAATACATCAGTGCGTAGGTATTGTTTAAAGACTTTAACCTACGGTACCGCACCTGCTACCTATTTAGCTACACGAAGCTTAGTAGAAGTTGCTAGAAACATTCAAACAGAGTTTCCAAAAGCGGCTAAATCTATCGAAAGAGACGTATATATGGATGACCTAATGACTGGAGCAAATACCATAGAAGAACTACAAGATATAGTCGTCACAATCCGGAACTGTTTAGAAGAGCATGGGTTCAATCTTCGGAAGTTTCTAAGTAATAATGCGCAAGTTTTAAGATGCTTAGGAGATCCAAATGACATAATGGAAAAATCAATAAACAATAATGAGGAAATTAAAGTTTTGGGTTTTTCTTGGAATCAAGGTGAAGACACATTTGGATTTACTTCTAGCTTGCCAGAACTCAGTCGACATACAAAGCGCTCATTACTATCCGAACCCAGCAAAAACTACGATCCCTTAGGGTGGTTACCTCCATTAACCATTATGGTAAAAATCTTGTTTCAATCACTTTGGGTCAGAAACATAGATTGGGATGACGAGCTTCCACAGGATATGTTAAATGCATGGTTAAAATTAAGACAAGAATACTCTGGAATAGGTCAAATTAAGATTAAAAAATGGCTTAAATCAACAACTGATTGCACGCTGCATGGGTTCAGTGACGCTAGTGAGGATGTCTATGCAGCTGTAGTGTACTGTGTTGTTGGGGAATACTCTACATTGATTGCAGCAAAATCAAAGGTCGCGCTAGTGAAGCAATTAAGTATACCTAGATTAGAGTTACTAGGAGCTTTGTTGCTGAGCAAATTAATGTCAATGATCGAAAGGGCTAACACAATTCCTATATCGCAGAAGGTTTTATGGACGGATACACAAACTGTGTTAGACTGGCTTTCGGCGCATCCAAGAAGATGGCCGACGTTTGTAGGAAACCGCACAAGTGAAATATCGATGTACATCCCCGGGAATTATGGCGGCATATACCTTTAAAGTGCAATCCAGCTGATCTAGCTTCCCGCGGCGTACCTGTGGACAAACTGATGCAAAATGCCCTATGGTGGAATGGTCCAAAACTAATTTTAAATGCAGATTTATGGCCAACATCATTGCAAACAGATGAAAAAACCGAGATTAAAATGAAATCATCAACTTTTGCATCTACAGCAACAAGTGAAACTTTACTTCATTATATTATTAATAAGTTTTCTTGCTTTTTCAGAATGACAAAGGTTCTAGCACTTATCTTAAGATTCATAAACATACTCAAAGCGAAGAAACAAAAAACCATTATGAAGATCAATATTTGGTGCTGGCAGAACAACTCCTCATTAAAAAAGTTCAAAACGCTAAATTCAATACTGAGATTACACAACTCAAAGGAGGCATGGCGATTTCAAATTCTACCTCCATCCTCAGTATAAATCCATTTTTAGATAACGATGGAAAAATTCGGGTAGGGGGCAGGATACAGAACTCTCTTGCTACGTTCAATATCAAGCATCCCGTCATTTTACCATACAACTCAAAGTTATCAAGGACGATAGTGGAACGAATACACGTTACCTATTTCTATGCCGGAATCACTTTACTAGCCAGTCTGGTCAAACGAAAATATTGGATTTTAAAGGCGAGATTGATTGTCCGGAAAATAGTACGCAGTTGTGTTACCTGTATAACGACGGCGGTGACATGTCGTTATTTTAATTATTCAGATTCGGATGTTGTGCAAAGCAAAGCTCAGTTTCGATCTGACGAGAAATCGTAAGAATTTTGTTAAAAATTATTTGTCATCTCATCAGACCATGGCGACCGAGTGCTATGTGTAATAGCTACTTTTACGCTCTATATATATTTATGTACAGTGTACATGTAGCGTTAGCGAATTATATGAAATTTCACGAAATATCTGAATAATTTTAATTGTGTGTGTAGCGATGGTCGTTACACCTGTATAAGATACAGTCCATTACAAGATCAACAAATAATGGGTAATTTACCACCAGCTCGAGTGAACTTCATTTCATTTATTTAATTGGGGTTGACTACTGCGGCCCATTTCACGTTACGCCAATAAGAAGAAGAGGACTTTGCAAAACGATGATGAGTGACAACGGTACTAACTTTGTCGGTGCCAATAACCAATTGGTCGAGCTCTACAAATTTATATCCAGCCATCAAAGTAAAATATCTTCATTCCTCAGCACAAATAAAATTGATTGGCAATTCAATCCACCAGGTTCACCGCAAATGGGAGGTTTTTGGGAGGCGGCAGATAAACAGACCAAGGTACATCTTAAACGAGTAGTTGGGGACCATTTACTTACCTTGGAAGAGTTAAATACGCTAACTACGGAAATTGATGCAATACTAAATTCCAGGCCACTCTGTGCTACTACTTGCGAAGATATTGATGTGCTAACGCCAGCAAACTTATTAATAGGCCGCACATTTACTGATATCGCTGATGGAGGTAAGGTATGTGATAAAATTACAACAAATACACGATGGCATATCATCAAACAAATTCGTCGTCATTTTTGGCAGCGATGGCATCGTGAGTATTTAACCTCACTGCAAAGAAGGAGTAAATGGAACAAGAGCAAAGAAAATATTCAAATTGGCGATGTAGTCCTTTTAAGGGATGTAAATGTAGCTCCTGCCTATTGGCCATTAGGGAGAGTTATATATGTTCATACTGGAAATGACGATAAAGTTCGCGTAGTCAGTGTTAAGTAAGCGGATACAGGAAAAATAATTAAACGCACGATTCATAAATTGATCAGGCTACCAATACAGGATATTGAATCAGATGATTCAATGGGGGCGAAGATGTTGACACAGAACATCACGAATTAATATTTACTTATATGTTACTTAAATGTCATTGTTATTGTTTGTTTTCATTTATGCACTGTACTTTATAAATTTATATTTTGAAAGAGCGCAAATTCATATATTAGGAAAAGGCACAAATTTAATTATAATTATCAATCATAGATGTCAGTAGTTAAAAGCAAGTTGCATTCGTAATTAAGCTTAAAGTTAAAATTTTCTGTCATTCTTTTTCTTGACGTGGTAGAGATAAAAACAAATTTGTGAACTATTAAAATAAAATATTAATAAAATAGCGCGAGTGTATAAGAAACTCGAGGGCACTTAAAAAAAATAATTTCGAGGTCTTTAAGTGCAAATAATACAAACGCTCGCTGTAACAAATTATAAAAATGAAGCATTTGAAATCTTTTACTAAAGTGTATTTTTTTACAATCATAATATGTATCAAATTAAAATAAAAATAAAATAAAAATAATATTAAATTTTGTGTTCAAACTACATTTATATTTCTTTCAAACATTAAATATAAAAAAAGTATTATATTTTAATAATTGAATTAAAAACAGCCAATAAAACAAATTAAGTACTTAAATGTCAAATATTATATGCTCGTTTAGGCTGTGCACGCTAAAATTGACAATTGTAAAATTTTCAAAATTTATTGCTTTCAAACTTTTATCAAATTATTTAAAGTATCAGTCCCAGCTTATATTTTGTGAAGCTAAATAATTTATGTAATTTGAGACATTCACTTTTCAATTGCATTATGATAAAATTTAATCTAAATCGTCCTGAACTTTAGAGACCTTTTTTCAAATTTTATTTTTATACTATCATAATATTATGTAACAAGTAAGCATAAAATTAGAATAATAAATAATTATGTGTTTCGTAATTGTAATTAAACTTTCATCAAACTCGCTATGATACTATGCTTCGATATACCTAAAGTGACATTGAAACCTTAATACTTTTTCTTCCAATTATTGTTTTGAACTGAAAGACTAGAATTACAGTTACGCTATAGAAATTTCTAAAAATACCGGTTCATATTCCTAAAATTATTGGTTTCACTTAGCCTTGCAGTTATAAATAGAAAAATTCAAATTTCATTATCAATTTGAAAGGCGTGAAAATGAGTTCTAGGGTAAAATGCTAGAAGCACTTAAATAATCAGATTTGAAATTATTTTTTAGATAAAAAAAAACAAAAAAAATTTAATTCGTAGAATTTTGGTTTTTATCCAGTTATATCTATTCGTATTTCCAAGAAAGATGAAATCAAAATACCAAATCAAATAAAAATAATATTTAAATAAAAACTAACCAGAACCGGTGTGTGATTCTCAAATTTAAAATAGACAATGGTAAGAAAAACATGAGTGGCAAATTGACTAACTTTATATTGCCGACAAAGTTAATTGCGCTAATTGCCTACCAAATTAAATTAACCAAATCTTTAAACATCATATCTATTTTTTACTGACTAAAATTAAACCATGAAATGGAGTTTATTGCATTAATTCCGAGCTCTTGATATTCAGAGCGGATACTTTGTGGAATTTTGAGCTCATTCGATTAGTAAAGCAAAGCAAAGTTATGCCTGATGAATGGAAAGTAGTCACGTGGTGCCCTATTCTTACAAATTATCGCGGCATAGCTCTCCTTTGCACAGCATACAAATTACTATCTTACAAAGTATTGGAGAAAATCACTCCCCCACGGAGGAAATTGTAGGTGACTCCCAAGGGGGTTTAGTTTGAGTCTTCTAAAAACTGTAAAATATATGCCAAAAACCAAACATTTTCTAAAGTTAAAAAACATGTTGAAATTTAGAACCAAAACCCGAAAATTTGTGAAATCCAAAAATACTAATGATTGAAAATACATGACAAAGAGCCAATTCAAAATACTATAGACGGTAGGCTCTTTAGAACTGTGATACTTATGCCAGGAATCAATATTTTCAATACCGATAGTAAACATAATGGTAAGCCATGAAACCAGTGCCCATTGTAAATTTCCATTGTTAGCATACTGATTATAGTAAACAAATAGCATATGAATATCGCTCGACCACAGGGCTATTAAATATCATAAATGTGACGAAACCCTTTATCTAATTTGTTTAACTGATCCTGTAAAAAAAAATGAAACAACCGCATAAACAAAAAATATTTGTGTTACCACTTTGCCTTCGTTCATTCCTATACAAACACAAACCAAATCCAAAAAAAGGCCATGTTCCCAACACACTTATCTGCTACTGACTGATTGATTAATAAACTTTGAGATTTTTTTTTTGTTTTTGTTTTTCTGCTTTTCACCAAAATAAATTTTCATAAACAAACACACAAAATTCGTAACGCAAGTACAACAATAACAAGTCAACTGATTTGTGGAAAATCAATCGAGCCGAAAAGAAGAAAAAATTCTCTAACTCCAATACAAATACACAGAACACATTTAATTATTTGCGCAAAACAAAACTATACATATCTACGAAAAGCACGTGTTTTTCCCGCTACACGAGAGAGTGAGTAGCTTTAGAAACGAGCTCTAATAAAAAAATGTAAAAAAATATTCTCTCACCAACGGTAAAATTTCCCCTATTTTACGCAAAAAAAAAAAAATTTTAAATACACTCAAAGCTAAAATATACACAGCTCCATGTAATATCAAATTTTGTTTATACGAAATGGGATCACATATTATTTCAGTCGCATCGGTTTCGTCGCACAATTTACATCTCGTATTAAGAAATTTAAAAAAAAGAAAACAATTGAAGTAGCTATATAACGGTTTGTGGACAGTAAAAAAAAAATTAGATTTTTACGTTTTGCTTTTTTTTTTTGTTTAATTCAGTTAACAGTAAAAGTAGATTGTTTTTCGGTTTAAATTAAGTTTTTGTGACAAAATGATAGAAAATTGGATAACAATGAATTTTCACAAACGGAAAAAATGAAAATTATGTGAAACTTTACGAGAAAAAGCTTTTCTTAATTAGTTTTAGTTTTTTTGTTTTTCATATATAAATAGTTTATGTGAAAAGTGAGTTAGTTTTAAATGAAGTTAGATTTTGTTCTATTTTTCCGCTTTAATATTTTTGTGAAAAAATAAAAAATATTCTGGAACTGTGCTTTATAAATATTATGGAGTATTTTTGCGTGAGTGTTTTCTTGTGAATTTTTATTAAAAAATAATTTTCTTGTTTGTAAATGAAAACAAAAAAAAAAAAAAAATGTTTTGTTTCATCTTATCTCAAAGCTGAAAATGAAATGAAAATTTAAGATAAAAAAAAATAATTGTGGTTGTGGACAATATAGTGTTTCCTTTTTGGAAAAAAGAAAATCAAAATAATAAATTATTGTGTGTGCTGTAAACTCTGTGTGTGTTTGTATGTTCATATCTATTTATTTACCCAGAGAAGGGAAATGTTTTTATTGTTTCTTCAGTGTTTTTAAGATGAAATGCCTTCGGGAAATATAAAAAACAATAAACATTTTGTTGTTGCGATTGGAAAGGAATTTTCTTCAATTGTTTTTTTGTTTTCAAAATTAAAAGAACAAAATATAATTTTCTGAAATTTTCTTTTTTTGAACGGATTTTTTTTTTATTGTTTTATTCATAAACATAATGGATAATTTATGAGAGTTATGTTTTATGTATTTTTTGCTCGTTATGTATTTTGGATTTTTTTCCAAATCAAAAATAATATGGAACTGATGAAACGAGATTTACTTTGAGTGGAGAATATGGATAAAGGTAAGATTTGATGGACAACATAACAGAAATTTTATAAATATAGGTTTTGTTGGTTTAAGACATAGAGATGAGAAAAGTAATCTGTTTGTTTAGAAAAAAAAAAAACCGGAGGTGGATACAAATAAAAAATTGCTTTTATATTTTGATCGCCTTAAAGCTATGTTTATTGAATCACAAGGATATTTTCAAATTATTTTGGATTTTTTTGGTTTCGATATTTTATTTATATTATTAAAATCTAGTCTCCTGGACTACTGAACAATTCGGTTTAAACTTAATTTACTTTGATAAATGTATAACTCCGTCTTTATTTCTCGAAGGTTTTAATTTCTTACAATATCGGGAATCATGCCAAAGTATTTAGCTGTGTTTGTATATGGCACCTGCATTAAGCTGTTTTTAATTGGAAGCTGGTTAGCGTTTTGTATGTAAAATTAATTTTAGTGGTTTTTGCCTCTAATTTGAGTGAAATTGCATTAGCCATCCTCTGGAGCTTATCCATTGCATTGGGGACATTACTTCCTATTGCAATTTTTGCAGTGTAAAGGTAACTATAGTTCTCGGAGGTTACATCCAGGAAGATACTTTAGCATATTTTTTGCAATCTCACCTACTTTCAATTATGTTTGCAATTATATGAACCTGTTCTATTGTGGACGTCTTTTTAATTCTAATGTTTCAAATAGTTTTTTAGAGCTTATTGGGCCCAGAAAATGGGCCTATATTATTTTCCAACCTTTCATTGGTGCGGGATGTATTTCAACCGAAAGGTCTGTGTTTGATATTTTCTTTTATTATTAAAGTTAATCCACCACTTGCTTTATCCGCTGGATGAAAGGATGATAAAACCAAATGGCTTTCGCATATTAGTAATATGCCGATTTTTTTTGTTTGTAAGTAAATATAGCGGGAGATATTGAGTACATTTAGAGGACATTATCTGTAAGTTTTCGGTACGAGTATTTTGGGAAACAGCAAAAGTGGAATTGTCCAATGTCATATAGACTATGTCGCTCGAAAAAATAATGCAGAGATGTGAGCCTTTTGGTGGTTCATTGATTTATGTTTGGATGGAGTGAATACTTGACTTGATGAAATCCAATTTATCGGTGAATTACCATTTGGAGACAATTTGTCTATTTTCTTGTTTCGATCATAATGCTGGGTAATGCTTTTAAGAGAACAAACAGCCTCACTAATTAGAACATTATTGTCGTTATCATCGCTAAACCTTGAATAGTGAATTTTGTAAAACAAAGCATTTGGAATGCACCACCTTGAACAGTAATACTACTTTTAATGGAGTAAGGTGTTGAGAACCTTCCTAAGCATTTATATACTTTGTTGGTAATTTTGTCGAAAGGAAAGAGATCACATGTTCTGAGTAGTTATCCTTTTGAATAGTTTTCTTATAAATACTATTTTCTAGATCTTTAAATCGAGAGTTTTAAATAAGCTTTTGTTTGGTCAGTAAGTCCTTAGGATTGTATTTTCGCCACTCCAAGACTTTAATATTCTAGTGTTAGAAATATTAAATTCTAGTGTTCTATATGCTAGTGTTAGGTGTATTGCATGTTCGTCAGCAAAATATATTACAGGGAATGTAGTGTCCAGTTGAATCAAATATGGATGTACAAGTGTTGAAATATACTCAAAAAATATTTCCTGAACATGACTGTTATATTTCCTGAACATGACCTGTCTCAAATATTTTAACTTTTCCAAACGGATGTGGTCGTTTAGTTTTATCTAAAATTCTATATTGTATAAAATTACTCAGCACTTTTATAGCTTTTATGATTGGGGTTAAATCGTTAATTTTTTTTTAAATACTTTTTCTCCTAGAGATGCATTACATTTAAGAGATATAAAGCTTTTAATATTTGATGGTTTAACTGTAGCCTTCCTTACTATTCCACCTATGTAGTGGAATAGTCTAAATTGAGTACCTTATTTTCTGCTTACTGTGTGTATTCCTCAAGTTAATTGTTCTTAACTGGCGATCTTCTAAACACTTTTATAATTTATCCTTATTTTTTTAATAGTGACACTACATTCTGCGATTGGTGAAATATTGCTATCTGTCTGTTTTAGTTTTCGATAACTCATTGTCAGGATCATTGGTTTCGCTCAAACAACCAGTCGTCACAATAACACTGTCGCTAAAAATATTTTGAATTACTGTATTTTATTACTTCCAAATGCAGTCCATGGTTGTAGCATTTTTGATAACTCCCTAAATTCGACTTTTTTTTGGGAAATTTTTCTCATGAATTCTGGACATTGAAAAATTATATTATTGTATAGGTTTAAATCAGGACGCCGTTGTTTGTCCTGAAAATTAACAAAACATTGCAATTAACAAAACATTGCGCAAGGTAAAAAAATATCTTTTAGAAGACTTTCCTTTTATATCGGTTATTCCGTGTACTTGATGTTTTCTTGAGCGGCTACAAAACCTAAACTGCTGATTTGGGATTAAGATATTCTTCTCAATAATTGGATCTGAGCTTTTAATCGGAAGTTTCCTAAAAAGTTTCTATGTAACTTGCATCATTGAAATTATTCTTCGAGACGAAATTCGTTTAAAAAAATTCTTTTTGATTTAATTTACTTTAAAAAAATATATTTATACGCTTCTGCATTCTTGCAATTGTTTCTCTTTCGTTGAACTAATTTGATATTTGCTTCCCATAAAAGATATAGTGACTTTTGTGGGAGATCTTTAACAACTTTCTTTTACAATTATATCCTTAACACGTTATTTTTTTTCCTGAGTATTTTTTTTCCTGAGTTTGCACATCCGATAAAACTTCAGAAGAGACACATTTTTCAATACGGTTTGGTGGTTTGGTGTTTTAAATTCAAATTAAGCCTTCAAATGTTTTTGTTAACTAAAATGTCTAAATTTGATAAAATTTCCGTCGCAGTAGATATGTTTGCATGTTCCAGTTATTGTAGTTTTTGGCAAGCAAATTTCTAAGACTTTAACATCAATAATATAACATTGAATAGGAAGTGTTTTTGGTTTGGAAATTGGAATGAACATTCTGAACGATGTTTCTTATTTCTAAACAAGTTGCTCATAGTAGCCTTTGAAAGACACTGGGTAATAAAAGAAATTGGATAAATTGAATTCTTTGTTTTTATTAAAACAAGGTTTCTGTATTTTGTTTTATTAAAATTAAAAAAAGAAATTTAATAAATTGAATTAATTTTAATCTGAAATTATAAATTTATTAATTCTTAATATTTTAACTTAATAATATAATAGTATAATTTCTGCAAGCCGTAGGCTGTAATAAATAGGATTACAATAGGATCAAATAGGAGATAGGATTCTGCGCTATCTCGAACAAACGCGCCCCTTGAACAGATAGTTAAAAAAAATCGTATGATGATTGTTATAATGATAACGTAATGAAGTTTAATGAACAGATTCTTCAGATTAGTTGGTTGAGTCTTCCTTTGTTACTGGTAATCTGCACAATTTGTTGATCGGCCGTTTAATTTCACCGATATTTGTTTTGAGTGTGACAACTCTGATTATTCCATCGATTCCTGGGTGGATAGCAATAATTCTTCCCAAAATCCATTGATTTAGTTGTAGGTTCTTATCAATGACGACTACGATATCATTGAGTTGAACTTCTTTGCGTTTTAAATGCCAATTGGTTCGCTCTTGCAATGACGTCAGGTACTCTATGTTTTTAGAAATGGTACGAGAGCTGTTGCACTAGCTGGCACTGTGATAAATGTGATTCCTTAAGATGTGTGATGCCAAGTTCTGGTACCTTTGTAGCTGTATGACCAATTAAAAAATGGGATGGCGTAAGTGCATCAATGTCATCAGCATGTAATGCACAAATTGGTCGTGAATTTACGATTGCTTCGATTTCCGCTAACAGAGTATTCATTTCCTTCATTGTCAATATTGTATTTCCTATGATCCGCTTTAGGTGATACAGCCTCCCAAATGCCACCAAAGTGCAGGATGGATTAAAGTGCCAGATTATATACTATCTGGAAGAATAATTGGAAATATTGTAGATTTTTTTATTAGTTTATTGAATTCGCTGGTTAAGTGATTATGTGTGCAAATGAAATTGAGGCATATGAATAGACAAATATAGGCTTTGTAGGTATTTTGGCCACTTCCTTCTACCAGATCGATTGATATCGGTCCACAGTCAATACCACTTTTTAAAAATGGTCTGACGAATTCGACTCGGCAACGTGGTCAATTGCCCATTAATTGATATTGGGTTTCCACCTTATACTTTGTGCAGATAATATACATCTGTTGATAACTTGTTTAACTAAGCGTTTTCTTCCGGGTATCCAAACTTTTTGTTCGGTATTGCAAGATACAATGAAGCACCTGCATGTTTGTTGGCCCTGTGTATGCCTTTTAGAACTAGCGCTGTAATTGGTGATTTGGCAGGAATAATAATTGGATGTTTCATTGAAAATGGAACTACATTATTTTTTAGTCTTCCCCTGACGCGAATGATCCCGCTGTCATCGATAAATGGGTGAAGTGACTTAATACTGCTTTTTTTCAATGTGGCCTTTTGCCTTCAGTGACTCAATTTCACTTGAATTGTATTTAAGTAGTTTAATAACTATGTAATTGTATTTAAGTATGCTTGTACATTTTATGGACTGTATTGATTACTTCCTCCCTGATTAGATGGATTCCACTTAGTCTGGTTGCTTTTGGCTTTCTAAGATTGTTGATATACCGATAAATGAGGGTCACAATTCTTTTAAGCCTTTCGAAGGATGAATATCATGAGAGTAAGTTTTTGGAACCATTTGTGTGTTGAAAGGTGCTGGTAAATAAACACATACTGTTGATCTCTTCATCTTTACACCTGTACTCAGATTGCTGAACTGGCCAACAGTCAGCTGGCTGGGTGATCCAACTTGGTTCATACCACCATAATTTATGGGATTTAAGTTCAGTTAGCAACATGACTTGTGATGCACAATCAGCTGAATTGTCACGTGATGGGTCATGTCTCCAATATTGGCGAGCCCATGAATTTAGTATTTCAGCAGTGCGATTTCCGGCAAACGTGCTCCAATGCCTGCGATGACTTCCAAGCCAATCTAAAACGAATATTTTGGAGTCAGTCCAATAGTAAATTTGATCAATTTGCATTTGTGTTTCTTGTATTACTTGGTTTAAAACATTTGACTCTATGTTGGCTGCCCTCAATTGTTGAATCCACTTGTTTGATCTACTTGACTAGTCAAGTGGATCAAACAATCGACTGGCTTAAACGAGATGCTTAAGACTCAAACAATTAAAACATTTTTGATTTGTTTTTGCTCATTCTTGTCTGTCCTTATCATCCAGGTTGTTTAATTCTAAACAGTGAAACAGTCAATGTTCACCTTTGCACATTGCACAAATAAAACTTGTACTTTTAGCTACAATGTGGCTTGATACGGTTTCTCTAAGACGTCAATGACGGTTCTTTGTGGAATCAAGTGTGTCGATTCGTCTGGTAAGAAATTTGAAAAATTCGGTAAATGTCGGATTGTCAGTGTTGGCTGTAGTTTCTGCCCATTGTACTTTTGACTTGTCATCCAATTTGATCAATATCAGAAAAATTAACCATGGGTCTTCTGTTTGTTCACTTTCACCAAGCGGCTTAAGGCCTCGTCTTAAGATTTCGTCTGATTATATTGCTCTTTCAATTTGGTCAATGCTTCCAAGTAATTTGCCTCAGTGACACTAATATGAAGCAATACAATTGCCGGTTCACCACATAACAGACAATGCAGATACTGAAATTTCTGTACCGCATTTAAAGATGTTGAGTCGTGGATCGTTGAGCAATACAGGCATAGAACGATGGCCACTCAGTGTATTGTTCAGTGAATGTGGAAATATGGATTCTTGGCAGTTTTACCTGGTCAAATCCACCTCCAGTATGCGTTAAATTCATCGATGTATCATGGTTTGTACCTGATACTGAATTTGATAATTTGGACCTGATCCATGTGTTGAGACCAGTAACAGCTTTATTGTAGCTCTGATCATACTGGAAATCGGACTCTTCTTCTGGGCTGGTGGTGAATATTTTTTCTTCGATTTTTGTGAGTGAAGCTAGATCTTGAGCCATTTCCTCGTGTTAGGTGAGAAATAAAATCAGCTACCTTCTATTGAGCTAATTATGATTTTTCACTTCCTTCACTATATTTTGGTTATAAAGTTCACTGATTAATGATCAAAATTGCAGATTAACTTGACGAAATATGTGCGTTTGGTACACGAATCACTGATACATATTAAATGCTGTAAGGTATATATGAACTTGGTAAATTAATATTTGCGTTTATGGAGTGATACACAAGGAAAAAGTATGACTCTTGAAGGATTGATGAAAATGGTTTGGTTACCACGTGTTGTGTTTGTGAAGTGATCAAAATGTTGAGCGTTGATTTTGTTGAAGTACTCAAAATGGCGAGCTTTGAATTGGCGATGAAATCACTGATTTGTAATCCATAGGTCGCTGGTTCAAATTCGGCTCGAAGGACTAAAATTGTAGATATTATTGTATATTATAAAGCATTGAGCTACTTTTCCAGAAATATCAGGATGTCATTTAAAAAACCAGTATGCTATGGTTTTTGGGTGTCCTGGGCAAGAATTTTAAAAATTAGAAGTAATTTGGTTCTCAGTTGTATAAAACCCAGCTGCAGTTATGCGTATTATTCAATTTTTAATTTGCATTCTTGTTCCTCTTGTTTTAAAACTTTTATATGGCCACTATGTTAATAGATTGAAGTGGTGCGGGAGGCACCAGCTTTTCAAATTTCAATCTATCACGTGCCGAGTATTTTAATGTAGGTCACATATGAATGTTTTTTTTTTTTTTTTTTGTTAAAACTCGAAATTGACATTTAGGCGAGCTTATGCTTTCTACAAAATATAGTATTAATGGAGAGTCTCATTTCTATTTGGAGAATTTATGCATTCTGATCTTATTTTCTGATCTGGTTTGGATAGTAGCGAAATTGAGGGTTTACAAATTGATATTCTTTGAGATACAGGATGTCTAAAAATTTTGGTTCAGAAAAAAAATATTACGTTGTATCTTCCGAAATATTTATCAAAATCACCAACTTAGTCTTATTTTACTGGTAATTGCATATGCAATTTCAAACAAAACCATTTTTTTATAAAATTAAGATTTCCTTAAATTTTATTTACCTATAATTTTAATCAAAATCACATTATTTGTACCGACGTGCCAAAGTTTCGTACGTATACTGTTTATTATCAATCTAAATAAAAGATGTTGTAGAGTAACTGATGTAAAAAAAAATGTTGGTCAATAAAACAGTAGGCGATGATTATCAACTCCTTTGTTTAAATGTGGAAAAAACAAAAATTAAATATTTTCATTTTGAGAAATAGTCTAGTGTTGTGAATCAAAAATTCTAAATAATTTAAGAAAATGAATATTATGATGGCACAATTTTCAGGTGAGGAGTTCATTGATATCCATTGATTTTACGATGGTAATGCATCACGAGCTAACAATTAATATCAAATCGCAAGTTATTATTTAACTTTGGTTCTTCTAGTCATCTATTAATGGCCTGACAAACCGTTTGAATTATTACTTAGTATATGGCTAAATCTTCCCGATAAACTTTTCTTATTATTTAAAACTTTTTTCAAAAAGTTTGTTATTTATGTGGATATTTTTCTAATAAAGTTTTAATTAATTGCAATTGTTATTTTTGACCTATAAGTAAATCTTTTCAATGTACTTTTAAAATTTATAAAAAATATAATTCCCAATAATTTCTATAAAAATTGTTTAGGAAAATTAAGTTCAAAAACCTTTTAAATCTCGAAAATTTGTTTCTATGTTGCTATTTTCATTGGATTCGGTTCATTATTTTATAGCAAAACCCAAAAATCCGACTTCAAAATTATTAATATAAATTATCCCATGAATAAATAATGTGAACGTTAATTTTACGATTTCGATTCTGTTGGAAAATTGTAAACATAAAGTGAAATAAAAAAACAAAAAAATAAATTAACAAAGTCCAGACCAGACCAGTGAACTTTGACATAATATTTTGTCATGCTTTAAATTGGATAAACAATCTTTTGTCAAAATTCTAAACTCAAATATTGTTGTTATACTTTTTTGTTTTCCCTGGGAAAATTTCAGCTGAAATAATTGACAAAGAAAATTTTGTAATAGAATATTTTTTCGGTAAAATGATTACGAGAGTGGGTAAACAAAAGATATCGTAAAAAACAGCCATGTCTGGCTATGTCAAAATAGAAACCGTCCTTTATATGCCCTACATCATCTGCCAAAATCAAAATACCTAATACAAACGCCGAAAATGCCGTTGTCATGTGTAGATCTAAGAATTGGAATAATGAGTTTAAAGATCGCTGATGATATTTTAGAGACAATGATGACGGTTATTTTGTTTTCTTTAACAACGAGAACAGAAATATGCATAAAATTCCTGATATCGTTCATTAAATAAAAGGACAGCAGTTATACTGGGTCTTTCACGTTTTGTGAACTGATCCTTAATAGAAGATATAGCGATCTCTGAGAGAAAAGCCACCATTTGGAAGGCACAAAGGTGTCGATGGCTTCTCGGAGTAGAGAACGTTTTGTCTTCTTCTAGTTGTCTAGAATAATACAAAGAGCGAGCTCGAGACCGAAACTGTTTTTTTGATTCATTACGGTAAAGAAATGGCCTGTAAAAATCGATTAATATTTTTGTTAGCATCAAACTAGATTCTTTTTTTAAAAACTTAGATTAATCGCTAATCTTTATTTTTTACCAAAAAGTGGTGAGAGTTGATATAGTAGAAGATAACGATCGGTATATACCCAGTTGGATCGTATGCTCAAATCTGCAATGCCGTTTTGTCTTTTTAAGGGCTCAGTCATCGTGATCTAGAACAAGGAAGGGTTTGTGATTTTATAAGCTTCTTTCATTATAAGCAGTTTACATATGACAAGTGGTACTTCTGTATCAGCGTGGCCGGGTGAGATGCGACATGAGGTACCCTGTCGAACGAGTTTACCAGCTTTCAAATTCCCCGTTATATTAAAATGCCCTGGTACCCATGTAAGTTGACTGTTCTGCCATCTCGTTAAGAGATGAGACACAGTTTCGGGATACTTGTGACGTGATAAATCCTGACTGTAGAAATTTAATGGCTGACTATCCATAAAAATGCCAATACCCCTAACAGATATATTACATTATACTTCATCCAGTCTAAGGCCTCTTTGACTGATGAGCTGCGCCTGAAAAACACTACTGTGATTAGGGAGGCGAAAAAAGATGTTTAAATTTAGTTCTTTGCAGAACACCCCACAACTGACCCAGCAGATATCTTACCACCTTCAGATATCTTATGCAAGAGCATTTTACATAAGATATCTGAAGGTGCTAGGATATTTGCCGAAGGCGCTGATGTCAACATCATCTGCATAGGCGACCACTTTAAAGCGAGACCCATCTAGGTGTTTTGTAACCAAATTTCAAACAAGGGGAGATAATACCTAACCCTGCGGTTTTGGCCGGCCTATTTAAGTCCCAAGAAAATACAGAGAAAAGAATGATCTCTTGCAGAGATCCTTAAAGCAAGGATAAGGCTAAATATAGCTGGAGGTCGCCTGGTATCCAGAGACTCCGTTCGAAACTGGCCTATTTGTAAAGGCTCCCAGCCAGTTTGATCATCAGCACGGATCGCATGACACCTTAATCTGGTCCTTAATTTGTAAAGCTAACGCTCGCATCTAATATTTAGCCGACTTAGTCATTAACCTTAGTCGTTGCCCGGGTGGTACCACTTGTAGGTATATTAGATGCAATTGGCGGACTCTACATAGTTGCAACAATGGAGAATGAGTCACAACTAGTTGCTATCATTAGCCATTGCTTACCTTATTGAGACCACACCACTAAAGCCACTACAGCTTGCTGGTATGTGCCGACCAAATTCAAAACTGTAAAAGAAAAATAGTTACTTCCTGAGGGCTATAATATCGTAGAGATTTGTTAATGGGTAATGATGAAAATATGCCCATTTATCAACTGTCACTTTAAAATCCACACAAATTCGGAGACTTTTGTCCTTCTTTGAAATGATCATAATGAAGATAGCCCAATTGCTTCCTGTACAGGAATCAACACACCAGCTCAACAATTCTTCTCAGTTCTACCTCTTGTTTTTTCGGTTTCAACGCGTTTGGCATCTGATATGGTTTACACAGTATTGGTTTTAATTTTTATTCAAGATAATGGTTGCTTTAAAATGTTTTATGGGAAAAGGCTCATTTGAAAACCCAACACGTAAGGCTTCAAACAATCGTCGCCATTGCCAAGCTTTTGTACTCCGTCATCGCTGGAGCTAAAATTTCGCGAAATAGGTATCTCAATAAAGATACACGATGTCTTAATTTTGCACAACGTCCAATGATTTTGCTAAAGTAGTTATTTTTCAAACTCTGGTGAAGGACAAATTTGGGTAATTTTCACTAAAAACAGGCAAACTGCAATCGTCACACCGGTAGCAATCTCCACTTAAAGAGACACGTTACTTGTACAACTTAACCAAGCTCAGTAAAGTAAAACAGTCTTCGCTTCGGCCTTCCACAGAAAATGTCTACTTAATAATATTTCAAAACACTTAGCACCGAAGATGCAGCAACAGTTTTTCAAATTAAAATAAATTTTACTAGAATATATCTTGCACCAATTGCCTTAGTCTTCTTCACTGTAAATCAACTGTCCATTAGGTTTTGATTAAGTTCACAGAATAAAATTAAATTAAAATTTGAGGGTTAGATTAAAGTGGTCGTATTGCTCTTTTTTTTACCAAACACAACCTAAAGTTTTTCCCCAAATTGCTACATAAAAATCATTAAATATTATAATTTGTCAAATTTTGAGAAACATTTAAACATGGCAGCATCATTTTTTTTTCCGCCCAATTAATTGATTTCAAAAAAAAATTTTTGCATGCGCCATCAGCAATATAAAAAAGAATTTTATGTAATTACCAAGTTTCAATCACATTTACTTATGATACAAAAAAATTCAACCTAAGAATCAGACTCAGATATGAGACGAAATGAAATATTAATTTGAATCAATCATATTTGGGTTCGCGGAAATTCCAATTTATCAATTTTTTTTTAATGTTTTTTTGGCAATAATATAAGAAAAACACACACACACACACCTGATCAAATTGTTTTTCTTTTTGAATTGACGTCAATCATAAATATTGAATATGGCTACTATGGCAGACCTTTTAAAATTGTGTATAGGAAAAGCAGGCAACATATTTGGTTTATAATTGGAAAATGTTTCCCGAACATAATTTTTTTAAAGGATGCTAATTGGTTTTGTTAATTTAGCAACATTTAGCGTTTGCTATAAATGCGTCCTACCAGGTTAGTTATAAAACTTGGTACACTTTAATATATATATAGAACAAAAATTGAAATGTTACGTTTGTTGGTTTATAAAGTCATTTTAAGTGGTCAACTTAGTGTTTTCTTTTCAAAATTATAAGCTGGCGAACCTGAAAATGTCTCCATGAATTAATAATTACTGATCTTTAGTACACAGGAAAACAACATTGTGAAACGCCTAGATCGTATGATAATCTTCACTATCCGTTGATTGTTTAATAAGAAGATTGCTCTACTGCAACCAAACCCATCGTTAAATGTTCATGATTCATCTACCGGCATACCCATTTGGGAAAACTCTGCAAGTGACAAAAAATCGTTTAGTAGCGGAAAAACTGTAAAGTTATGTTTGCAAAAACTCTGGTTAGCTAAAGTATTATAGAGTGGGATGATCCAGTCAGTAACTGAAAAAATACAACGCAATTGGCTAAGGTACCGAGGTGATCATTCATAAATTTCTTAAACAAGAATTCCAAGGTGGCTCAATACTAATTTAACGTAATAATATTGTGATTTTCAGCTATTTATTCCCTAATTCTGTGTGCTGATGGCATTGTTCGTTTCGAGTTAATAACGGCAAAAACTAAAGTTCCTCCAAAAAAGTAGGTATCATTATCTCGTATTGAATTGTGTGATGCTTTTGCAATAATGACACGGTCATTCAGCAAAGTGACATCTCTAAATGCATATAAGCATCGGGTGACACTAAATTCACGATTGTGTTACACTGGCTACACGGACATTCTAATCGTTGGAAGCTTTTTATTCATCGGAAACCAGGTGACAAACCATCAATAAAAAATTACTATTTTTAGGTGACGTAGTTTCTTCATAATGACTCCAGCACACTGCCAATAATATTTAAATTATTAGTATTAGATTGACTCCCTCTTATCTAAGTAGGTCAGATATTTCGTTGCCAAAGCGCGCACATTCATAAATCACGTGGTCTACATTCTAAAGTTTACATTCACACTCAGGGAAATACGGAAAATCGTCGTGCTTAAAATTATAAATAAGCAAAAAACATCTATGCCAAGTTAGAAACATTCTTTCGGCGAATTTCTCCATCGCACATGCCAATCGTTTAATCGCCTCAATTGTAGAGCGAGCCTTACGGAATCCATATTGGATTTCAGACAAGTCCTCTTTAATGGCCTTCTGCAGTCTTTCGCATATAATCCTCTCTAATATTTTACCAGCTGTATCTAGTAAGCAATTTGGGCGGTACGATCATGGATTTTCTAATGCCTTCGTTCAATTCGGCAGAACTACCAGCTAGTAAATTTTCCTCCGCATAGGGAATAATCCTTTTCTAGGCAAGGACTATACAAGCGAACGACCCGTTCCGGATATGCACGTACTGCGGTTGTCAACGCTGCATTGAAAACTTTTTTAGGACCTGCAGCCTTGTTGTTTCCCATTTTAATTCAATTCAATGATTCTCACATAACCAGGTTGTTGTAGAAAGAACGCAGAGGCAATATTGTCCAATAATTAAGGTGACGACGGGTTTGTATGAACCCTTTAACCTGTTCATGACTATTCTATACGGCTTGCTGTAAAGATTCCGGTTTACCTCTTTCACAATTCTTGAGAACATCAAACAGCGATGGTTTTGATGGAATACTTAAGTATATAGTGAACGAGAACCACTGGCACCACTTCAGTTAGGAGACACTCATTGATCCATGTGATATCATTATCGAGCTAGCACTGCCCCGACAAAATGTGGAGGTGTTACCAATATTCAGCATTACCACTGAAAGTAACGAAATTGCTTTCAGTACGGCTTTACTTCTATTATTTATTTCTCGGCTTACCCATTCAATGGCCCAGACATTAAAATCACCCACGATTAACAAATAATCTATGGCTGCTATGCTCACCTTTACTAGGGTGAGCATAGCAGCCATAGATTACCATATTCATAGATATGAATTTTACAAAACCAGATTCAGAATCTCTATTGGATTTATTTAAAAGGGTAGCTTCCCACAAATCTACATATCAACGTTATTTAAGAAATCTGCTGCTCAAGTTTCTTTTCCAACTTCCTGTATTGTTTACATTCAATGACAATGTCTGCTTCGAAATCACGTACTGTTTGCTGTGCTTGCGTCTTGCGCAGTTTCACAGTGATTAAGATTTAGTTGCACCAACCTCATCTTGTCTGTTTTATTTGGATGCAACGCCTTTATATTTATTGGACACTTCAAACTACCAGTGGAAAAGGTTCGTTAATTTCTCGAATTTTCCAAATCACCCAATCAATCATTATTTTACCTTTGGATATAAAATGTTTCACTATTTGACTTGGAAGGCTAACCTGTTGTGTCCCCTGATAAGCATTTCAGCTTGTTATATATATATATATATATATATATATATATATATATATATATATATATATATATATATATATATATATATATATATATATATATATATATGTGTATATATATATATATATATATATATATATATATATATATATATATATATATATACACATAAATATATATATATATATATATATATATATATATATATATATATATATATATATATATATATATACATAAATAAATATATATATATATATATATATATATATATACACATATATATATATATATATATATATATATATATATATATATATATATATATATATATATATATATATATATATATATATATAAAGATACTTAATACTTTTAGATTTTCTCACCGATGAATAAAGAGCGTGAAGTACTCTGTCCTGTGCAGTCATTACATCAATGTCTCTTGTTTTTACAAGGGATTCCTGTATCAAAAGTTTTAAATCAGTTTCCGACTGATACTTTTTTCCAATTGAGACTGGAAAACAGCTGTTTGAAGTTGGTTCCCAGGGCTTTTCAACTCTAGCAAAAGATCTTCCTTTGTAGTTTGGCGAATATAAATCACTTCTTTCCCAAGACCAGTAACTTTTGATTCCGCCTTTATTTTCCTTAGCAATTCAGCTTACGATACAGTTCCTTTTTTACCAGTCTGGGGTGTTTAATCCGTTTTACTTTCAGCAGTGTCTGAGAGCCACCTCGGGTTTTCCCACTTTCTCAATAAATTTCTTTAAACTGTTTTCCACCTCATTATAAAATACAATGTGATTCCATGAGCCTCGAACTTTTCTTGAATGGGTCCACCCAAGTAGCTGTGGACCAATTTCCAGAACTTGGCTTACATTTGACCGTTTCTTGCTTTTTTGAACTAAACATACTAAACGAACTTCTAACAATTTTTGGTTTGGCAGCCAAGTATTTATTGCAGGAACATTGCAGTTGCTGAGTTTCGCCCGCTCGCTCACCACCAAACCACCGGTGGTTGGGGTTTCCAATCCTTTCATCATAATTTATTATTACTATTCTTCACTGTTGGTATTTTATTGGCGTGCCTTCTAGTATCTCATTCCATCTACCATGTTTTGTTACAGCTGCCTCTAACAAAAGGTATATATTCTGTTTAAATACGCATTCCCCGATGAACAGAGACGCTTCTTGCCAGTTTTGGTTCGCGATTGTTATTTTATTTTCCACACAGGAGGGCGTGCCTATTGGGATACTACCAACTCCACTCAGAAAGTGGAGCATATTTATTCCTATTTATTGTGCCAAATGCGCGTTCGATATCACTGAAGAGTAGGTATAGTTTCTTAATTTTACTTTAATTGAAAAAAAGATTCTGTATATGTTGATCACTTCCTTGTATTAGAAATTGTAATTGACAAGCCTTCTTTCCATTTATGTGGTATTCTGCCAGATTTCCGAACTCCTTGTATTAATGGCGATAAAACGTTTGCAGTTGAAGACTTGAGCATCCCTTAAGGCTGGTTTTAAGCCTTTTACTATTCCTAAGGTAAACTAAAACTGATCCACTATCGTTTATGAATTTGTAGATCTTTATTTTTGGTGTTTTACTTGCGATTTGCTCTGTATTTACGAAAAGAGGTAGGTCAAAATGCAACGACTCTCGCGGCAAAGCTTTTCAACCGTGCGTTAATGAAAAGTGCGTTAATAGATGTAATCCCAGTATTTTATTGAAATCGAGAACAAAAACCGGATTTTTTTTTCAATTATTTCTAGACTAGGACAAGGAAAGTCTTTAGTCTTATATAAGTATTGAAAAATATGAAACAGTTCAAGGCCATATCTCATATGTTCATATTGACAATTGTGTAAAAACTAAATCTGGATCTGCTTGTATATATATTTGAAAAAGTTATACATATTTAAAGGTGTGTCTGGTTTTTATTATCTCGGAACCCTTGCATGTCAATTGATTGATTGATTGATTTAGATTATGAACACCGACAATTCAACATAAATTCACAATCAATAAAATTACTGAAATTATTATAAATAAAATTAAATTAAAACAATTAAACTTTAAATTCGATCGAATTCACCGCTTCTTGCCAAAAACACCATCTCCGAGATGGACCCTTGCATGTCAAATATAATAATTGTGTGGGAAGATCCACTATCCTATAATAACGTATAAAACACCCTATACTATAGTCTAAGTATTTTTCAACTAGATGAAGTTGTACAAAGTGTTTAGCATTTAAAGTGACCAAGAGAACAACTAGCACAAAAAAAACTTCCCCGCTGTAAGAAACCACTTCTCATTGCACACATACAAATTTTTAGTCAGTATCAAGTTATTTAAGTCCTTCGGTAAATAAAATATTTAAATATCGATAAATATTCTAACACATTATAGTTTTTAAATTAATTTTCAATTATGAAAATAATTAATATATTTTGAAATAGTTTTTGAATTTTACCATAAATTGAGCACATATTTAATTTAAATATAAATTTATTTAATTGCATAAATATTTAAATTAACTTGGTCGGTGAGTACAGGTATTTAGAAAATGTTAATTATATATTTTTCTAATCCACTCAAAAGTTAAATTATTTTAATTAAAATAATAAATGAAACTAAATGTTTTTCAAAATTTTACAATTTTCTATTTTAAAATAAAAAGTGTATGTATTAAATTAGTATTGAAAGTTTATATAAATTTTATTGCATAAAATATAGAAAATTATTTTTATGAAAATAAGTTAAAACTTTTTAATTTTATTTATAATTGCACTACATAATCGATTGACATATTACGTTCCGTAATAAGAGACCATCTACATATATAAATGTAGGCTTAGAAATATAGAAATATGCAAAAATATATATTTTTTCAAACACTACTTCAAACAGTAGTTAAAAAGCTGCGTATTTGGTCGGGAGGTACCGGGTTTGAATCCCAATGAGGGAGGATTAAAAAAGAGATTTTCCATCACTTGATTACGATCGATGCTGACGATAAAACCAACGTCCATGCCAGTACAAGTTGGATGGAGCAATGCAATTTGTAGATGGATATTTAATGCGAATTTGTATTCGTGCGTCTTCGATTTGACTAGAAATGGCGTAAAGTAAGACGTTAAGTTAATCGCGAAAGAGTTGGGAAAGTTTCGCCTTCAAAACAGAAGACATGAAATTGATGGATTGATTTTTATGTTGAACAAACGGTGTAGGATACGAGGGGTTTTCATATATTTATATTTCTATAAATCTATTTCCATGCATGCTAGAAACGACCCGGTTTCAGACTTCTCATGATAATTACGACACAATTATATTCTATTAGTTGTAGGGTAGGGAAAAAAAAGGTAGTCAGTAAAGACAGAATTGGCCGGTTTTCCAGTAGCCAATATGCAAACTACAGGTAGCACAAGACAATCACAATTTTCTGTATTCTGCCATCTCATATCAGCAATTCCAGTGTGCCATAATTTAACTGTAATCTGCAAAAAAAATTCCCTAAAAACAAAATCGATTAATGGGCTAATTTCTGAAAGCCGTTTCCTGAAACAAATTGTTTTAGTTTTTGCCTAAAATTTACAATAAATTTAACATTATAAATCAATTGAATTAATCGTTGTATGACCAATACGTCATATAATGATTTAATTGTCTAGTGGCTATACGAACTGGCTTTAAACCTCTAGCTTTTGTGCCGATGGCAGACGAAATCTATGTATGAACAACTTGTCGGATCAAGTTCTTTATTCTCAGTATTTGGAACCGTTTCAAAAATCATTTTGAAAATCGGATGTCTCGTTGGTAATTATATCTTATATCTACGTGGTATAATATTTTTTTAATCCACAAGTAGGTTTTTTCTATCCAATGGTATTGTGGCCTCTTTACTGTGGAATAGAATTCCAACATCTCTATGCTAGGTTCTATGTTTGGTTTAAACTGTTAAGGGTGTTTCAAAAGAAATTCAGAATCATTTCAACAACATCTAAAGTGTCTTGGCTACGTCCAAGTTTAGTTGTCGATTGTATAAGCGAAGTTTTAAAAATTATTTAATAATATTTGCATTAAGTTTTTATACGTGAACCGGTTACTGCTAGTTTATTTAATTGATAATCTATCTGTGATAGTGTTATTGTGTAGTTTTGATATCAGTATTCATAAACTATATTTAATTGTATTGTTCATGATTGGGCTGTCAAATTTTCCCGCTAGTTAAAGTTAAACATTTGGTGAATTTCTACTCGAAACGAGGTGAATTTATTAACTGTGCCATCTATTTGTGTCAATACAATGACTGATAAAACTTGTGCAGTTCCATCTTGCAAAGCTGGGGTTTCTGACAAGTTCATTTGCTGCAAAGGTGTGTGCATTAAATTTGGTTCTGCGATGATTGTTGGCAAATTACTTCGCAATATGGATGATGTATGATAAAGATGGTGCTTACTTTGTCCACGGATGTAAAGGGATTGCCACGTGATTTGTCAAATTCTGAAAAAAGGGTTACTAGACTGGCTAAGAAAATACTGCCGAAAGATACAGAGGAAGAGAATCTTCCGTCAACTCCTGTCGCTGATTTACATGTGTCTCAAACTCAACATTTTCGCCTCATAATTCCTAAAGTTATTATTGGCACTTGTAGTGATGTGGCTGGATCCGTCATGTCTGTTCCTGACAGGAAACTTATATATGCATCAAAATTTATTAATTCAACTACACCGGAAGCGCTGCGTGTATTTTTATACTCTAAATTAAGTGTGCTGAGGATCAAATGGATTGTCGTTTATTAGTATCGACAACTCAGGATGTAACACGTTTTAATTTCGTTTCTTTTGAAATTGGGGTTGATCCTGTGCTGTTTCAGAAGTTGCTGCAACCTAATATATGACCAACTGGTGTTTTGGTTAGAGAGAATGTCAGCCGGCCAAAAAACTTAAATCCGGTGGTTTTGGAGTGACTTCATCCTCAACATCTAATTTTAGGTTTATGTCTAAATCAATCAATAGTTTAATTAATATTTATGATAAGTATTTTACTTTTTATTATCAAAATGTAAGAGGTTTACGTACTAAAGTTAGTAATTTTTATTTGAATGTCGTTGAATGTAATTATGATGTCACATCGTTCTGACTGAAACATGGCTGTCGGATAATATTTCAAATGTCGAACTGTTCGGTTCTGAGTATGATGTTTTTAGATTCGATCGTAATGTATCGCGGGGCGGTGGTGTATTAATCGCCATTAATTCAAATGTTACATGCATTTTAATATCATTCTTTAATCCTGTGAACAGCGAGGCAGTGTGGGCTGAATTTATTATTAACTCTATTCAATTTACTATTGGAGTGCATTATATTCCTCCTAACTCGAATCTTCATTACTACCAATCTCACATTGACGTAGGGTTTTTGTTTTTGGCGATTTTAATTTACCATATATTTCATGGATTCCCGATTCTATATGTTACCTAAAACTTCGTCTTCTATGATTGAATCTAAATTCATTGATGCCATGTCATCGTTAGATTTAAAACAAATTAATAATGTGTTTAATGTAAGAAATAGGTTATTGGATTTAGTTTCTGTGTCCAGGTATTTTTTTGAATTTAATTATTATTTAGACGAATGTTGTGATTCGTTAGTTATGAACGATGAGCATCATAATACCATTCTCCTAAATTTCAATATAGAACGTAAAGAATTTTTTAAACCTCATAGGTCATAGGTCATAGGTCATTTTTAATTATAAAGTCGGTGATTACGTCGGTTTAAACTCAGTTTTAGGTGGTATAGATTGAATATCTCTTTTTGATTTTTGTGATTTGGATTGTGCCGTTGATATTCTGTTTTTTGGTTTTAATGTGTTCATTCTGGTTCGTACGACTCGTTTTCATCATAATTTATTTTGGTTTGACCGAGAGTTAAGGAATGCAAAGAATAACATGAACAGACTCTTTCAATATAAACGTAGATGTCCGCTTTATTTTCTTTGGTATAATATTGCTCGTCGTAACTTTAACAGTCTCAAGAGATCTAAATTCCGTATTGAATCAGGTATTAAGCATAATCCAAGAAACTTTTGAATTAATTATAAACGTGGCGTATCTGGCTATCCGCGCACTATGGTTTTATCCAAAGAAAATTTACGAGTTACCGTTGTCGTCGATTTTTGAATACGTCCGAATGTTTATCTTACAACCAACGTTGTAAGCTTCTCCAGATTCAACAACTACATGTTAGACGTTCAGTATTCTCTGCTTGTTTAGTTTTTGACCTACTGTTTGGCCAGATTGATTCTTCTAATCTTTGGTCTAAATTAATATTACTGCTAATAATTTAAATGTTCGTAATCGTACTTTTATTCTGAAATTTCATAAAACTAATTACGGTTGTCACAATCCTCTTGATATTGCAATTTTGAATTTAAATAAGTTTTACTCCGAATTTGATTGATGAATTTAAACGACGTATCGCTGCATTTTCAAATTGTAATAGTTAATTTTACTATGTGTTATTGTTATTTTTATGGTTTTTTCAATTTATTGATTTTATACACATAAAAGGCACTTTTCTATTTTATTTTTATTTATTTTTTATATTGGCTTTGGAATTTAGGTATAATCACAAAATAAGTGCCATATATTCCATCAATTTCGACTGTTTATATCAATAATATTGTCTTTCACCTCAATGAATTTATTTTATAGTTCTTGGAATTTCAGCAATCTAACCTGTAAATCATCAAAGCCTGCGTTATTACCCTGCAACTTAATGTAGTTACTATAATCCTGGTTATCTGACTTTTAATGACCTGTTTTCTTTTACGTAACTTCTCCACTTCACTTTCGATCATTTAACTAACCAAAACAGGGCTCAAGTGTATTGCTGACAAAGTTGATTTCGATCTAGTTTTTTTTAAACATGTTTGTAAATAATTCAAAAGAATTAGATTTAATTGTCCTGCATACTCTAGAAAGTCACATCCAACATTTAAAAAATTTATATTTAAAAAAAACCGAGCAAGGGATTTTTTAATAGTTAAAAGGGCTACTAGATCCCTTTTTATTTTAAAAATAAAACACCAAATTAGTTGTTTTTAGAAGATTTAGAAACATTTTGTATCTGATATCCAGCAACTCTTTAGTTTTTTAGGGTAGGTTTGCTGTATAATTTAAATTCTTTCGGCCTTATGATAAACTTTGAAAACGAGGGTACAATAATTTCGATTAATTCAAAATACTGCTAATGGATATTGAATGAATCTTCAGGGCAGGCTGGTCCTTATATAGACATTTTGCAACCATAGTCCTTTAGCTATCCAGTGATTCATGATGTTTTAATTCATTGATATTCTAGCCCACAGTCTTTCCTGTTTTTTTTTATTCAACATTGATGAAATTTTAAATTTAAATTTTTAAATGACAAACATATGACGTTGTCAATGATAGAGAGCCTTAAAGATTAAATCTCAGTAATGCTTATGGAATTTGAATTGCAGTTCAAATATCATTCAATCTCAACTTTCTGAATTATTTTATATGAGGGAGGAATGGCTGATCCGATTTGTGTTTTTCTACCAATTTGATTGATTGATTGATTCGAATGTATGGCCATGAACGAACAAGGAACTCCTGGAATGCCGGGCAACACGTAGACTCGTGTTACATATAACAAAACCGAAGGAGTGGAATAATTAGAATTTATTTTTGTGGTGTAAGGAAGGGATAGTAATGAAAGAATTTGTCCGGTTTTCCGGTTTCCAATGTTAAACTATTATTAGCACAAAACAATCAAAATTTCCTGAACTGCTTTGCATTCTGACGTCTCTTATCAGCAACTCCAGTATGCCACCATTCAACTGTAATCTATAAAGGTCCCCTAAGACAAAATCTATTAATGAACTAATTTCTCAAAACCGTAGGCTGAAACAGAGGGCATTAATTTTTACCTGGCATTAATTTTTATTAAGTGTACTATTGATGTGACACACAATTTTAAAATTAATACAAATTAAATTTGAATAAAGTTTATTAAACATTACAAATCAATTGAAGTAACCGTTTTATGACCAATACGTCATTTAATCGCCGAAAATCTAATTTATATACACTTTATTCGACACAAAACTTTAAAATTAATACAAATTAGATTTCAAAAAAATTGATCACAAATCAATTGAATAAATCGTTTTATGATCAATGCCTTGCGTTCTTCTACCAATTTGACAGTAACATTTTGATTCTTCCTTTATAAAAGGAAGCGAACATCAAATTCTCCTATATTAAGATGGCCAGAGTAGTAAAAAATTTGACCATTGGTAGTGTCACGAAGTTATTTATTTTACTCTGAAACACACATTTCTAAATCATTTGCTCCCATATGCAATTTTAGCGTTGAATATTACTTTTATTGTTACCTGACGCTAAGAGCATTACGTCCACGATAGAGACATAATGCAGTAGGTTGATAATGAATTAAATTATAAAATTCAATCCCGTTAATTAGTCAAGTAAATTCAAGGCAAAGGTTTAAGAAAGACCTCAATTTAAACTCTAACTACAAAAGCGACAGTTCACAGGTAAGTCTTGAAACAGCACTAAATCTCTGTACAATAAACCAAATTGTAAAGTTCATCGGATTGTCACCCTGTAAATAAGAGAAGCACAAAGAACGTATTTTTGCATTTGAGATTGCTTGACTTTTTTGTGTTTATTTAGAATTTGGTTAAAACTTGCCAGTCTGTCAAAAAGCTCTAGCAAAGGTTTTTGTGCTTTATTTAGAATTTCATCTGATCTTTGCCCTACACACGATCCAATTTAGTTGGTCCAACCAAATTGGTATGTTGGTACAACCAAATTGGTTGTACATACACACGATTCAATTTTGTTGGTATGTTGACACCAGACGATCCAATTTGGTTTTATTTTGTGTATGTTTAAGAAAATTAACAACAAAAAATATTTTATATGTTGACTACTTTCTCGTTTTCGCTTATGTTTTACTATAGACTAAAATAATATCATCCAACAACAATACACACGATCCAATTCGGTTGGTTGGTCGGTCGGTTGGTTGGAAATTTCCATCCAACATGCCCGACCAAATTGATTTTAACCAACATGCATCCACACGTACCAATTTCCAACCAAGTTGGACCAACCGTCCGACCAAATTGGATCGTGTGTAGGGCCTTTTACCATTCAAATCATTTCAACGTTTTTCTTATGACAATATTCTTTCCTTTGGAAGAATACCAAAGTGTCCAGGTAAATAAAAAAAATCGAAGCAAATTGACATCAAACATTTTTCTTTCATTTTTGCCATCCCAATTATTTGCAGGTATAGTACAAAATGTTACCCCTTAACACAATTATCACGAGTGACTAGAGATAGGGGGATTACAAACTCCTCACTAATCAGACCAAGAAGAAATGACAGGATTTGAATATAACAAGACATTAGAAATTGGAAGTTTGCGGAATCGTGTTAGGTTCAAAAATCAAATTGTTCAGAATTGGTAATTAAATCATAAACGTTTTTTTTTTAAAAACAATATCGTATTCATCAGCATACCACAAGATAATATCAACATGCAGAGGATACGATTTAGTTCGCAGAAATTATTTTTTTCAATATTTATCCATTTTCAAAAATATTACATATAACATAGAATCATAAAGCAAATTTGCTTATGGATTTAAAATTCTTGCGAAAAATGTAGATTTTTCAACCACCTTAGATACAAATAACTGTCATTTTTCCTGCAAAAGAACTGTCTAAACGTTAACTAAAATATTATAATATGGTATCCCATTGTCAAAACAAAAATATTGAAATATTTCGTAATATTTCTAGGCATTTTCTTAGTAAAAAGGTAAATTCATTACAATTTCTAATTTGTATAATATTGGCGAAAGGTTAAATGTTTTGCATAAAGAAATGTTTTAATTTCAATGATATATTGAAAAATATTTGTTCTGAAATTTTGTATTATTTTATATTCGCGGAACATCAAAAAATAAATGTTAACCATAACATAATTTACGTCCATATTTAATATGCTACGAGTCAATTTTCCATCTTAACTTAAAAAAATTGGCTAAAATAAATCCCAATGGCTATGGTCTCTAATATAAGCTACCAGAAATTCAGGTTAATTGCTAAAAATTCACTTTTGTCGCAAATGACAAAAAACTCCTATATTCTTAAGAAAATATACAATTTATAATATTACCGTGACAGCAAAGATTTAGCATATACATATACCTTACGTACGTGTTACCATTACGCCATAAAGACTCGATTAAGAACAAATAAAATGTTGAAAACCAACAATTTTTGCAAATGAAATCATCCTTCGTGCAAAAGCTTAAAAGTCATGGGACTTAATTGTTTTTGAAATTTAATCATACAAAATTGTATGAAATATCGCACAATTACCCTTCTTGCATAATCCTTGGGTTGGTTTTACCAAAAAAATAATTAGAGAGAACATTTAATTTCAAAACATCATTATGCTAAATTACCCCAACAACAAAAATAAAATGTTCCAAAACAAACGAAATATGACATTTTAACAACCATAAACAAAAGCTTTAAAGCTGTTTTTTTTATATATAAGAAATGGTTATTTTTTCCGTTTAAATATGACATTTAATTTTTTTCTGCTGGTTCGGTTCGTTTGTGAATATCCTTTTTTGAGTGGCCGCTACTAATATAAACCAAAAAAAAATGTTTCCCTCTTTTATATGACATAAAATTTCTATGCAAAAGATGTTTTGCTTTTATTATGCAAAATCAAATTATGTTCGTATTATTATAAACCAGGATTAAAGGCCAATGTTGGCCTTAATTAATAATCTAGGCGGTGCCGATCACGATCCATACGGAATTTGCTGGTAGAGTATTTACGTTCACATTGATGTTTAGACATTATACTTTAGACTAAAGACTAAAGACTAAAGACTAAAGACTAAAGACTAAAGACTAAAGACTAAAGACTAAAGACTAAAGACTAAAGACTAAAGACTAAAGACTAAAGACTAAAGACTAAAGACTAAAGACTAAAGACTAAAGACTAAAGACTAAAGACTAAAGACTAAAGACTAAAGACTAAAGACTAAAGACTAAAGACTAAAGACTAAAGACTAAAGACTAAAGACTAAAGACTAAAGACTAAAGACTAAAGACTAAAGACTAAAGACTAAAGACTAAAGACTAAAGACTAAAGACTAAAGACTAAAGACTAAAGACTAAAGACTAAAGACTAAAGACTAAAGACTAAAGACTAAAGACTAAAGACTAAAGACTAAAGACTAAAGACTAAAGACTAAAGACTAAAGACTAAAGACTAAAGACTAAAGACTAAAGACTAAAGACTAAAGACTAAAGACTAAAGACTAAAGACTAAAGACTAAAGACTAAAGACTAAAGACTAAAGACTAAAGACTAAAGACTAAAGACTAAAGACTAAAGACTAAAGACTAAAGACTAAAGACTAAAGACTAAAGACTAAAGACTAAAGACTAAAGACTAAAGACTAAAGACTAAAGACTAAAGACTAAAGACTAAAGACTAAAGACTAAAGACTAAAGACTAAAGACTAAAGACTAAAGACTAAAGACTAAAGACTAAAGACTAAAGACTAAAGACTAAAGACTAAAGACTAAAGACTAAAGACTAAAGACTAAAGACTAAAGACTAAAGACTAAAGACTAAAGACTAAAGACTAAAGACTAAAGACTAAAGACTAAAGACTAAAGACTAAAGACTAAAGACTAAAGACTAAAGACTAAAGACTAAAGACTAAAGACTAAAGACTAAAGACTAAAGACTAAAGACTAAAGACTAAAGACTAAAGACTAAAGACTAAAGACTAAAGACTAAAGACTAAAGACTAAAGACTAAAGACTAAAGACTAAAGACTAAAGACTAAAGACTAAAGACTAAAGACTAAAGACTAAAGACTAAAGACTAAAGACTAAAGACTAAAGACTAAAGACTAAAGACTAAAGACTAAAGACTAAAGACTAAAGACTAAAGACTAAAGACTAAAGACTAAAGACTAAAGACTAAAGACTAAAGACTAAAGACTAAAGACTAAAGACTAAAGACTAAAGACTAAAGACTAAAGACTAAAGACTAAAGACTAAAGACTAAAGACTAAAGACTAAAGACTAAAGACTAAAGACTAAAGACTAAAGACTAAAGACTAAAGACTAAAGACTAAAGACTAAAGACTAAAGACTAAAGACTAAAGACTAAAGACTAAAGACTAAAGACTAAAGACTAAAGACTAAAGACTAAAGACTAAAGACTAAAGACTAAAGACTAAAGACTAAAGACTAAAGACTAAAGACTAAAGACTAAAGACTAAAGACTAAAGACTAAAGACTAAAGACTAAAGACTAAAGACTAAAGACTAAAGACTAAAGACTAAAGACTAAAGACTAAAGACTAAAGACTAAAGACTAAAGACTAAAGACTAAAGACTAAAGACTAAAGACTAAAGACTAAAGACTAAAGACTAAAGACTAAAGACTAAAGACTAAAGACTAAAGACTAAAGACTAAAGACTAAAGACTAAAGACTAAAGACTAAAGACTAAAGACTAAAGACTAAAGACTAAAGACTAAAGACTAAAGACTAAAGACTAAAGACTAAAGACTAAAGACTAAAGACTAAAGACTAAAGACTAAAGACTAAAGACTAAAGACTAAAGACTAAAGACTAAAGACTAAAGACTAAAGACTAAAGACTAAAGACTAAAGACTAAAGACTAAAGACTAAAGACTAAAGACTAAAGACTAAAGACTAAAGACTAAAGACTAAAGACTAAAGACTAAAGACTAAAGACTAAAGACTAAAGACTAAAGACTAAAGACTAAAGACTAAAGACTAAAGACTAAAAACTAAAAACTAAAGACTAAAGACTAAAGACTAAAGACTAAAGACTAAGGACTAAAGACTAAGGACTAAAGACTAAAGTCTAAAGACTAAAGACTAAAGACTAAAGACTAAAGACTAAAGACTAAAGACTAAAGACTAAGGACTAAGGACTAAAGACTAAGGACTAAAGACTAAAGACTAAAGA